>JABUQX010058625.1:0-12500 GCA_015478945.1 Trachelipus rathkii
TAGTGTAATCCTCATCTTATACACATCCTAACTACTTTTATTAACTAACATGTGCATATAGAAATCAAATCAGGCCAGGTCGAAGGGCATAATCCCTGGCCCCATAAGGTCAATAATTACGTAAAAATTAGTGGTAAAAGGACAAACAACTAATATTAATGCCAACCTTTCGCATGTTAAGTGTCATCTAAAATTAATACTAATAACCTCTCAGAACCCCTACAATAATGCTTATTCTCCTCCCAATTAATAGTCTGCCGCTCATTCAGCGAATAACATCCAAGCCAATACACCAGAAACCTAGAGGTGTAGACCCCGGATACTTGAATTCGGTCCGGCCAGGAAACCAGGATATTAGCTTCCAGAAATGCATCAAAAGAAAATTCCCGGCCGGATACCCGAATTTCTAACGTGAACTTCGCTTAACTAAAAGAAATATCTACAATAAAAATAAGTCTTAATATTAACTTTCAATATAAATATCTATAACTATATATAATATATCTATCATACTATATTAATACTATAGATCGTATCTTATATTTCATTATTAAATCATTATATCTTATATACTTTCTAATCATATATATATATAAATATATATTAATATATTATTATATATATATTATATATATTATTATTTAATATAATATAATATTAATATTAATATATATTATTAGTAATATATATTATATTATAATCTTATAATCAGCTAGACACTTTATATCAGGTTAATATATAGCTTATATTAATATTAGTATTCATATTATTAATCATATATATATATATCTTTAATTATATATAAGTATTAATTAAGTGTTATATATAATATTATACTATATGAAAGAGTATAATAGATATGACGTAGTATTATATAATGATGTTTACTAACTTGAGTGTCATTATATCTATAATATTAATTAGATAATTAATATATTATTATTATTATCATAATATACTTATATACTATTAGTATATATATATTATATAATCAGGTATACTTTATTCGTATACTATGATATTATTAATCGTAAATATATATAATAGTTATTATAAGATATTATAGTTTAATAATGCATATATCTAGAAAGCCCCTACCCCCGTCACGCCCCATGCTTCCTAATCCCAAGAGCTCTACAAAATGTTTTGAGCACTAAGACTGCTGTTCTACAATTTTGTACATTGCTACCGTTTTTCTTACTCACGCACCTGAATCCTCCCGCATTATTATGGGATAGCCATGGTTTGGTGGTCAGCTATTATCATTGTAAACCCTAGTTATTTCCTTCTTTCTTAGACACTTATCAAAGTGATGCCGCAGTTCAATAATAGAGAAATTTCAATTATTGCATATTGACAATAATTTACAGTTCTTTTGGGATTATTTTAATGGCTATAGTACTAACGTTCGAGCGATGTGCAACATTGTCATAATAGCTAATTCTGTCTAATGACTTATTACTGCAGCTTTTGAAGTCATCATTTCGTACTTGCTTTGTGTAGTCTGAATTTTCAGTTTTCACAGTAGCGGATTCTAATATAGTTTGTTCAGATATTCAAATTAAACTATGCTAATTCTAATTAAGTTGTATATTGTTTAAAAAAAATTAAAATACTTTCTGTCTCAAATGGCTTCATCGTCCCTATGCACTACAATGTCCTATATACCATCTTACCTTAGTGGTTACCGAAGCCTTGGAACGTAAATATCATTCTCCTGTCCCTACTGTCCCATAACAAAGCATGACTAATCCCTTCTACGGAGGACATTGCCCTTCATGATAGAATACATTAACCGAATAGCCTTGTTAGATTAATTATCACAACGAATACCAAAAATGCAGCAAAGGACTACTATTTAACGTTCGGTGACCGTTAACTAAAGAACCTTCTCATATTTTTCTTGATATATTATGTTATATAATAAGAATATATCTATCAACAATTCTATCTCTACCGCCCCGACATCGAATTCACTATTATACCCCCCAGAACTGGAGACCAGTGACGATATACATGCCATCGCGAGTAAAGCGACGATCAAACAGTTGTCCAGATACCGAATATTTCGATATCGTCTCACACGCCTACGATATTCTACTAGAGACGTCCGCAAGAGCACTCATATTGACCATCTTTAACAACTCCTTATTCACTCAGTATTTCTCTTCCTCACGGGATCCACCGTCTTATCCTATTATACTTTAGTGAGAAGATCCGCATAGCAGTCAGGAAATCCACCCTATATCGAGTCTGATTCATCCTATAGGATACCTCGGCAGTGGCGACGGACACCTTACACTATAGTGCATTCTATTCGTCTTGTCAATCGTGGGTTCATTTCTCCCTTGTGCCCAGGTGGATAAAGCCTCTACTAACATTTATCTAGCCCTCTCTATTCAAAAACTCGCTATCACATTCACTCTTATTATCATCATTCTTAACTCGCCTCTACTCAACACTCATCATTTGCTCTCTCTCTAGGTATCATCCTTTACTTAACTTCAATCCATCTTTTGCTTCGGTCTCCACCACGCCAGTTTGTTCCCAAGCACATACTCACACACTTAAAATATCCGCTTAACCAACTGATCTATCAATATCTCATCCATTCCACAATGGACCTAATAATCACATCTTCATACATATTTCATTTATATCTCTATCATAATTTATTCCCTTTCTTCACACCACGCTTTTTCCCTCTCTATATATTCTCTCTATTTATATCGTTCACCACCTTCCTCTGTTAACATAATCCTAGATATCCATACTTTCTACACACTTCCCTACACCCACATCTGAACTAGATAAGTTATTCTTTTTCCATCTAGACTACATGGTCCATCTAAATTAGATCATATAATTCCTTCTTATTCCAGTACTTTATAGTTTACTCACTATAATCACTTCTTCATTCTTAATTCCTTGTTATATTCTATTTATAACATTATATCATGAATTACCTATACAGCAATAGGGTCTTGCGCACATCATGTAAACATTACTCTTCTTACTCGCATTCCCAAGACTCTTAGCCACTCTCTTTACATCACGCATACAACGATTTACATTGCCACAAAGACACTCTCTTCTAGCCCACATTCAATCATTTTACTCTTAATCACCAACTTTATCCTATCACATCACTCTGCATCATTATTCAGAATACGTTCCCTTATCTTTTCCAATTTAAATATATACTCACTTATAATTAAATTTTAAAATAACTGAAAGAACATCTAATGTCCATGAATGATACACCATCTTAAAAACATATACAATTTACATACCGAGGTACTGATCCTACACTACTAATCCATTAACCTACATTTACTTCTTATCTACGTTAAAGACTTATTTCAAACCCTCCTTCTAACACAACACCTGCTCTAAAATCTCTCTATACATACCAATCTAACAATCAAAAACTCTCTTACAATAACATCGCCACATGCTAAAAACCAAATCATTCTAGTATACATAATACAGATAGTACGCAACTAACCTCCATCAATATACTCTACACTATACTCCCATAACAGTACTCCTAGCTAACCTATTTCCCTAGCCACCTATACACCATCTCTTAATTAATTCTAATCATAACCTCACTTATCCTATATACTAAATTGAATATATAGTATAATAATATCTATATATATTATATATTATATATATATCTATATATATATATACATTATATAATTTATATTTATATATATACCTTAATATATATTTAATCATATATATATTATAATTATTTTACTATAACTATATTAATTATACATATATATATAAAATATATATATCATCATTAATATATCACTAAATTTATTAGTTTTATAATAGTGCCTTATAGGTCGAAGACCATAATATCTTATTATATTTCTCAACCCATTATATCCAATTATGATTAACCTAAGTTGAAGAATTTCCACTTAACGATTAAAATACCTCCAATTTTTTGGGATCTCACGATCTCTCATTTCTTCACTACAATCTTTCTATATAATCAAGTGGGCATGCATTCTGCGCTCCAATCTATCATTATAATATAAATGTCCAAAATATATATCTCATATTTCATAATGAAGTAATACCTATTTCGTAGGTTAATTTTTGTATCCACTTAATGTTTTTATATATATTAGTTATTCCTTATCTCATAACAGGAAATATATAATTAAGTATTCAAATTAATATAGTTTCATTCAACTTTTGTTCATTTATGAAAATAATTGCTGCGAAAAGTTAATTTTTGTGCCGCTTCTAAATGTCACATGTTCAATTAACTCTTAGTCTTATATTCCAAACTTTATTTGCAAATCATTTCGTTTATTCAGTCTATTAGCGTATGAATATTCTATTTCCTTAAATTCCACTTCTTGCTTTCCTATAACTCTAGCATACATTTTTTCTTTTCTAGCTTCATTCGCTCAATTGTATAATCTGTGGATTTAGTTTTCTATCGGATCTCATCTCATATCCTCTTCTAGTACCCACATGGTTTCGGATATTAAACTTTTTATTTTTGCACTTCGCTAAATAATAACTCTTGCCAATCCCTTTTTAGTAGTACAAGATAATTATCAGTAAGTACCAAGAGCTCAGATATAAAGATTCCCATAGTACAATCCACGGAAAAAGTACTAAACATTTACTTCATACTACTACTTCTTATATTATTTTTTTACTATCTTTATTCCTCTTTATTTTCTACCTGTTCGTCCTCGCTGGCTTATTATAATACTTATCTCCTATTTACTTTCATAATAGTTAATCTAATTTCAGTAGAAGTGATAGTATACATATAAGTACAGGAAATCTGAGTAATTGTTCAAATAATATACAACAGGGTTGCAAAAAAACAGGGTACTCATTTATATTTAAATTGCCTATTTCTTATCACTATAATTATACTTATAAAAAAAAAATGTGGACAAAATGGGTAAAAGGTTTTAGGGTTCATTAATTTAGCAATTATATATTATATCTGGTGAAGGCCGTAGACAGGGGAAGGTTCAGGGGTTCAAACATAGAATAAATTATTCAAGCTATCAAAATTTTTGATGGCTTGATTTTCTTAACTATAATTTTTAATAATAATAAAAATAATAATTAATCAAAAGCAAATTAAGATTATATGAGGTAATAAGGAAACATTTGTGGTTTTTAGGTTGAGTTGCTTTTTGAAAGCATTAACGAGAATCCTATTGGAGGCAATACTACGAAGGCTGAAATAAATTGTGACTTTCTCATTGGACAACGAGATGATGGTGCAGTAGCAATGAGGAAAAGTTTTAGAGGTGTTTAAAAAAGGGCTGCGGAGCCGGAGCCGCAAGGTTTTGGGTGGAGCCGGAGTCGGAGTCGAAACTTTTTGAGGGACTGGAGGTCGATGTCGATAGATGCCGAAAAAATGTGAGGGGACTCGTCTGGACTGGCCGAACGATAAATTGTTCACACCGGGTACCTGGTAGATCGCGCGTTGGATCTGAGCCATCCAATATAATAAGATGCCTACATCGAGTCCATGACAAAACAAAATTAAGTAATCTATTAATTCATTACTTACATACTAGGTTTTATAATAATACTCATATATTACTATCTATCCCACCATCCCCCTCATTATCGATATTAATAAGACCATCATTATATATTCTCAATAATAAATTTTATTCAAATAATAATATATACATTTATATCATAAATATATAATATATATATATTATATTGATTATAATTTCTGTGGAAATCTTGTAAATTACTGGTAGTAGGCTTATTGGACTGTATTTTTCAATATCGTGATTGTCTCCTTTTTTGATAACTATGCTTGAATTTGGTACTTTATTATAATTTATCACGAATTGCGCTGTGACTTGCCCCCACTATTAGGTAGAGGATCATATTATATATATATCATTATATTATTCTACCGAGATTGTTGAGCTACATTCACACTTTTATCTATTGCGTTATTTCTTAACACTCCCTAATTCTTGCCCACTACGACATCAGGGTAAGTGCGTACCAGAGGCACTGGTAACAGAGACAAATGACAGTAGGAAAGATATGCCCACCTGTACAGAGAGCGCATCGAGAAGAAAGGAAACGCCCCAGCGTTAACCACACTACTGCTCCCAACCTCTCTGTAGTATATCATCCCAATTAATTAGTGAGAGCAAATTCCAGTCTAAAAGACTCAAAAAAATACCACTACTATAATATGAAGCCATCATGGATCCCTACTCTTCGTTATCCATCATATATCATATCCTTCTATAAGCGACGGTGATATCCTTCACCTTATATCAGTGAACTAAAGCGTCAATATTGAATTAAGGTTCATTACCCCATTGCGCACCCAGGTGGTCCACAAAACCTGCCACCCATTTATACAAATAACTACCCTTTATCTAGCCATTCTCTCTATCTAAGCTTATCATGCTAACCTATATATTCATCGCGTCACTTACTGCCAAACTCACATTTCTCTCCTTAAACTCCAGACATTCGTCACCGCACTCATCCAACTATTCTCTTCGAGATATCAACTACTCATGCCGGTGTTCCCAACACACACTCACCGAGATACATTACGCTTTAACAAACCGACTATCTACTTCAATGAGTTGCGCGTGCTGTCCAGCACTAGACTTCAATTTATCATGCCCGCTGTCAATCAGAGCCTTACACTACGTTACTTCTCGCTCGAGTTACGCGCCTTCTCGTCTAGAGGATTCGAGCTCTATGCGTCACTTCTTTTGGATACAACATATGGTACGCGCCTATGCGCCCGTATGCGCTTTGGCCCCTCGCCTTTTCGCCCCGGCTGGTGGCTGTTGCTCAATTTAGTTGAACAGTACACTTACGTGCGAATACATACGCACTACACACCGGACAAGCAACACACACCTTAATTATTTTTAGTAAATATTACACGTCGACCCACCCTAAACACTCACCGCTTCCAATCCGTAACTAATCTACACCTTCTTTTCTCCTACACGTTTGTGAATACACTACGTCTACACCGAGCCGTTCGAAAATCAATATCCAGAGTCATCGATTTGCCATACTTTATCATGTAGTTAAGAATATCGATATCACAGATTATTAATATTCCTATTATACTAATATATAATAATCATATTATCTATATATAATAAACTATATATATACTATATAATTATAATATATATAGCACCATAATATCACATATAAACTACTTTATATTATATATATTAAGTAATATATATATGTCTATCAAAATATATAAAAATATTATATATATATATATTATAATAATATATATATATATTATATATATATTAAATGTTTTAGAATCAGAGGTTTTAGAAATGAACAGTCTAGCAAAGATTATAAAGTTCTAATTATTTAAGGGTAAAATATTGCTAAGGTAGTCATAAGGCGCGGCTATAGGCGCACCAGAATCGGGCTTGTTGCAGATCTGCTTAGTTCCGCTCTTTAAAATTGTATTGCGTCCTATGCGCCGTTTGCGCCTCAATATTGATACTTATGTGATACTATTACCGCCGCAATAGGCGCAATACGAGGCACTTTGTGAGCAGGCAAGCCCCTGATAATATAACTATTAAATAATCAACTATATAATAAATACATTATAATATAGTACTAATATATATATATAAAACCATAAATACGATATATATATAATATATATATAATATATAATATATATTATATAAAAAAATGTACAACAATTTGATATTAATTAATTATAATATATATTATATACAAAACATATTATATATTAATAATTTATTCTTATATAATATATTTATACTATACTCTACTATACTATACTATACTATATATAATATATACTAATATATAATATAATATATAAATCTACTATATATATATATATAACACTATATATATTAATTATATAAATATATATAATATATATTTACATATCTCTCGAGTTTGCTAACCAGCAACGAGCATAAGCTTAAAATAAATCTGCGTTTTTTTTTATTGATGCTTACTATCGCGAGATAGGAATAATAATATGTGTACTTTCAACTATAGAGTTTTAATAATACACTATCAAATTAAATTCCACATAGAAGTAGCTATGTTTTTGTTAGGTGAAATTTACCATAACTTTGCATAAATACTATCTTGAATCTTAAATACCCGATTGTTGAAAAAAGAATGAAATATATTTATTGATTATCTTTGCGTCAAATGAGACCATAATATACAATTAATATATTAAAATATATATATATATAATATATTATAATATAAATTATAATATATATATATATATAATATATATATATATATATATATATTAATATTATTATATATATAGATATATAATATATATATAAACATACAATATATATAACTAATATATATATATATAATTATAAATAAGTATAATATATATTATATAAATATATAAATATTATATACTACATTATCCATAAACATACATATATGTTTTATAGGGCATAAAACTACTATAGAAACCACTAGAAAATACTTAAGCTCCAAAGTACACAATAAAAAGATGGCACTATATATATTATATTTAACACTATATATAACATATAATACACACTAATAATATAACTATATCTTATATACAATTAATATATTATATAGTATATAAAATATATAGTATATATAAATATAACTCTATTAAAACTAATAATATAATATACATTTTTTATCGTATGCAATTGTAACAGAATTAGATACAAGAATTAGATGTAGATATATATATATATATATATATATTATATATAAAATATATATCTATAAATAATATATAATATATTCATTATAATTAAATTGATAGGAGAACCTATAACTATAATATAATTTCATATACTATATATAAAGGATTAAATATATTATATATATTATTGGTTGTCATTAAATTTGTAAAATGTAAACTTTTTACTTTCATCTATTAGATAAAAATTTATTATCTTCTCTCAAGGCTTTTAAATTTCAACATTGTCTTCATATTAAAAGAAATCTCTCCTCTTATCTCTTTAGCTTCAACCGTTAGAAATATTCATAATTTGCAATTTGGAGCAAAAATCAAAATAGGCCCTAAATTGATTTCTTTATAATATGCTTTAAAGCTTACAATTGTAATAATATATATAATATTATATATATTATTATTATATATATATATATATATATATAGTATTTTTATGTGTAACTATATATATATAATTAATAATAATAATACAATATATATATATAGAGGTGAGCTGGAGACGGTTCGCGGGAACCGAGAGTTAAAACCTTTCGAAAGCGAACTGGCAGCTAATTCTTATGACAAAGCAGATAACCGTTTTCTTAAAATTTTGACAATCTCACTACTATAAATATATATATATATATATAATATATTATATATTATATATAATATATATATATAATATATATAATATATATATATATATATATAAATAATATATATATAATTATAATATATAAATATATACGGTATATAGACTCTATAAAAAAGATATATAAATATATATAAACTATATTATTACATATATATATATATATATATATATATATATATTATATATATATAAAATATATAAATATAATATATATATAATAATATATATATATATATATAATATAGAATAAAAAGAGGTAAAAACTTTAACATTTTTAATTGTAATTTGAACGTTTCGGGTTTCATATTATATTTTTAGTATAATATTAATACAATTAAATGAATAAATAACTAAGGAATATATGAACAAGTTAGTAAATAGATGAATGAAAAGTTACAAACAAATTTACTAACTTGTTTATTCATTCTCTTAGCTATTTTATATGCATTTAATTGATTGTATTTTATTTTATATTGATATGATAGGTTAGGGCGAAATCGAAACTTTAGATGTCATAAAAATGTTGTTTGTCACTTGTCTTCTCATTCATTAGTAAAATGTAGGTTCCCTAGGAACAAATTCAACTATAATAGTATATATATATACAATATATATAAAAATATATTATATGATATATATTATATAAATATATATACTACTATATATATAAAATATATAATATATATATATTATATATTATTATACAATTAAATACTCTAGGAATAATCTTATAAAGTAAAACCAATTTGGATAAGAATACAAGATTGAAACATGCATTTGTTTGTCGTAAAGTTATATTCAAGACTCCCATTTTGAACTATGAAAGTCAGCTACCATCTTTTCAGATTATAATATAGGATGAATATAAGGGATCTGCAATTTTGTGAAAGTAACTAATGTTGTGAAAATATAAAATTAATAAACACACATTGACTTTGTCATAACGGGAGATATTTATTTATAGACAATTTGAAAAGCAAACGACGACGGATTGGTAATAATAATCGTACAGTGTCCTGAAGTGTTTTAAACATAACTTTAAACAAGATAAATGAAGAATAGGAATGTTTTTAAATCGTTGAAGCAATTGATAAATGATGAAAGCTAATGCTATTGAGGTCTTAACTGAGTAGATTCATATTTTTATTAGTCTATCTATACTATAGATGCCATTTTCTTAATACTCTGAAGGTATACAGGTAATGCAAACTTGTCCATAATGATATATATATATATAACATATCTATAATATATATATATATATATTAATATTAGTATATAATAAATATATTTATATATATATATATATATATATAATAAATAATATATATTACAATATCTATATATATATATATATATATATATTATATATATTTATTATAGTTATATAATATTAAGAATAATTTTTTGTTTTACGGGTGATCAATCAAAAATTATTGGTTTGCTTAACGAAGTTTTCAATTAAAAGCAATGTATTATGGACTGATTTACAAAAAATTGAATTTTACAATTTTTAAAGTTATTTTTCTTAAATATAATGTTCCATTTTTCATTTTATAAATTTAACAGTATGATTTATCGCCTTACTTGTATTTCTATATTTTCTACAAATAATTGTAAATAAAAAAATAAATAAATATGTACTATTATATATCGTTATATATATATATATAATAATATATAATATATATATAATTATATATTATTAAATATATATTTATTTTAAAACTTTAAATTAAAAAGTTTTGCAGATATCATACATGGGGTTTTATTATCTTTAAAAAAGGAATACCATTATAAATATAAATATTATTAGCAATCCCCTTATTTTTGTTTCCAAAATCTTGGTGGAACCAAGCCCGGAGCCGGAGCCATACGTTATTTCTGATACCACACTCATTGTCACACAAACGTTACGTTATGCTAAAACATTTCATGCATAATATTGTGTCAACAGGTTACGTTTATATACTGTATTATATATATGGTGCTATAATGCACATACTCTAATATATATATTATATATATATATATATATAATAATATATAATATATATATAATATAAATATTATATATATAAATTCTAATGTATATAATATATATAAGACATTTCTTTACATTTATTACATATGTTATATATATATATATATAATATTATAATATATACTCTAATATATGTATTATATATAATATAATATATATATATATATATAAATCAATTCATTCAATCATTTAAAATTATTCTTACCATTACTAAAAATAAACATTTTAAAATATTAATATAAAATTTTATTGCATTTAATTTTAAAATATTTTGGAGACAACAATTTTTTCCAGTTTATCTTTAATATCTCAAAAATATTTAAATGTACCACTAAAGAGTAAGAATTAATTACTTGTACTAACTTACGTGTGCAAAAAAATTTTATTATCAAAATAATGGATATTCGAGTGTGTGAATTTCAAAAATAAATTTTTGAATTTGACTTGCAATTGCGCAATGAGAACCTATAAATATTATACGGAGAAAGTCCAAATTATCTGGAATATTAATTAAAATCTTAAAAAGCTGGAAATAATATTAAGTTAAAATTGTAAAGAAATGTTTAGAAAAAATGTACAGGCAACAACCAACGTAAATGAAAATTTAAAATGAACAGTAAACGTTCATTCATACTCGTCAACCATCGTGATAGCACATACAGTTAACTGTATGTGTAAATATGATTGAAAACATGGGCATATGATTGAAGTATGTCCAATTATGACTACGTTTTTTGCTTGAGAACCACAAGTTTGCGCAAACAGGTTTTACTTTAAGTGATTATGTTTGGGAAACTGATGCGGCAAAGAGTGGCTAAACATTGCAGCAAGTTTGCCTGGTGCTGATTAACTGTTTAGAGGTGAAAATACTACCCTGAAGTATAAGTATATTAGTACATCCTTGAAAAGTAAGCTTATTTATCGACAACCCCTTAAAAAAAGAGGCATTACTGCTAACTAACTAACTAATTACTTAATTTGGTTAAACTGTATCCATTGAAGAAATAAAAGTATTTGTCTACTAG
>JABUQX010058625.1:17500-25000 GCA_015478945.1 Trachelipus rathkii
ATATTTATATATAGACCCATTTCATTATGGAATTTAAAAAAATGAAATACTAATTTGGAAGAAACTAATTACTGGAATGAAAGGTAAAAAGGAAAACAGAAGGAGAAAAAAATTGTTTAAGAAATTCAAAACAAATATTTAATTTCATTAAAAAACGTAATTTTAAGAGACCTAAAACATAAATAAATTAGATTTTCTGCTTTTTGAAAATGGTTATATTATATATATCTATATATATATATATTTAGAGAAATATCTACCTATATATTATATATTTATATATATATATTATAATATATATATATATATATATATATAATATATTATAATTTATTAATATATATTATATTATAATATTATAGTCATCAGACATTATATTAAAAATAAAGTTAAAAAAAACAAAAACATTTCCTTTTACTTGGTTTAAAAAAAAACACCTTGGCTTAACCCAAGAATCCTGGTCATAACGCTTCTCGCAACTAAAATGCCGCGTTTCATTTGAGTCTCCGCCCAAAAGGAGGCAAAAGAGTTTTAATCTGCCTTCGATTATTCCGCTCGGGTTTACCTTCACCTAAGTTGTGTTTAGTAATTTTACAAAACGTCAGTTACAAATTTACAATATATTTCTAACTTTTCCTTGTAAACTTTTTTCAGAATTCTCGCGGATATCCCCAGTATTGAGAGAAGAAAAGGAGAAATATGCAATTCACTTTCCTCTCTTTATTTCTTAAACCCCCTTCCTCATTTTGTATATTGGAGAGAAAAAAGTGCGAGGTCCTTAATCTGCCTTTCTGTGATGCAATTTATAAACAGAATGTGACTTTTTCTGTTAAACTGATCATAGTGAAGCACCAATATATAATGTCGCTTTACAAATATAATGTCTTGATATAATAATTATTATGATTTTTTGTAGTGTGAAGAAAAGTCCTCCTTTGCCCCGAAACATGGCAATTAGGTTTTGTAATACACATGCACACGTGCAGTAAACATCCACACATGTATGTATACCACCCCATTTACAGGCATCTAAAATAAACAGAAAATTTTAAAGTTCCTTCAGCAGAAAAAAGTTATAGCAAAGCTCAGGAGAAAAAAATAGACAGAACAGTTTGTCTCATGCATTTTCAAATTTCAACGTTACATTATTGGGACAGAGGAAGAATGCATGTATCTTCTTCAAAAATTATTTAAACTCGTGTGTAAAAACAAAATAAAAGAATAAAAAAAATACTTGATTCTCTTGCTTCGGTTTACACACACAAAAAAAATACTTATGTATATGGCTTAATTATAACAACTGATTTGCAACGAACTAATTAAACATTCAATTAGAGTTACACATAAACGCAAATTAATTAATTAATTAAGATACGTGATTGCAAATGATTAATAGTTAAGTGAAAACAAGAGTTCCGGCTTGTCCAGTTAAAAAAACACGAACAACAAAACATCATAATGGTGCCGGTCAGCAGCGAGAAGCAGGAAACAACTGTTTTTTTAGTAAATTGATATCCACTGGGCTTGCTAAGATAATTGAAGATAACTCTGAGCCCAAAAATGGACTAGGTGTTTGCAATCTTGGGAGAGATGACTCATTCTCAGATCCGAGAATCGTGAAAAAAAAATAAACAAATCTTAACATGACATACATGTAAATTGAGTCACGCGACGTGATGCGAACAAAAGAAATTCTATTTAGGTTTTTACTGGAATCGAACGCGGGGAAAACAGGTGGCAGTTTAATATAAAACACAATTTCATATTGGGCCACTACACTAATTAATACCACTCATCCCCATTCTGAAACAATGGAATTACAAGCCAAAATGCATCGCAGCATAATGAATACTAAGTACTAATAATAATATATAATTCAATATAATAATAATAATAATAATAATATAATAATATAATAATAATAAAATATATAAAAATAATAATAATAATAAAATATGATATAAAAGAATAATAATAATGATGTGGTGCAGATCTCAGATCGTCGACACTTGAATCAATGTTGAGCAATATTGTTTATTGTAAACAAAGATTGATAAATTTTTGTGGTAATATTTCGAAATAAGATGAACAAGGTTTTGTTCTCAAGTCCTTACCTTCGTAAATTTACAGAGGCTGTCTCGATTGTAAAACCACTGATGATATATATATAATATTATATTTATTATATATATATCATAACTATAATATATATATATATATATATATATATATATATATAATATATATTATATAATTATATATAAATATATATATATATATTATTATATATATATATATATATAATATTAAGTGAGCAGGTAATCCGCATACCGCGAGCATCCAACATTATTAAAGATCGCATCCGTGAGCATCAACACCATTATAAAAGATCCGCATGCCGTTCACTCCGCGCGTTTGCCTTGCGGATTGTTGCGCGGATATTTATTCTGCGAGATTTGATAAAGAATTTTATAATAAAATACTTCAAAGATCTGATTGTAAAATAAAAATGAAATGAGTTGAAGGCAATTTTAATAAACGGCTTGATACCCATAAATTACTGTTTAAAGACGTTCCAAACTTCCAACTCGCCGGAATAGTACATTTGCATATGATAGGAAGAAATGGTAATCGCTCAAGAGAACACTCATTGCTCTTGTAGCGCAGTTGTATCAAGGTTAACTTCTTGTTAATAATGGAAATGACATCATACCACATTAAGCTATTGAAACCGATTTTGACAGAAATTACCAAAAAAAAATCAGCTCCTCTACAGCTTCCATCCCTATGCAATACCATTATTCTCAACGCTAAGGAAGCGTTAAACCATCTTCAAATGAAATGATGATGGTTTAAAAGAATGAAAGATTAAAATAGGGCTAGAAAAACGCTATTGGTTCTGTGTGAAATTAATTACTTCTTTATTGGAACCACTAGATCCCCGTTTAAAAGGAGGTTTTTTGTAACACAATGTTAGAAAAAGTTAAATCGTCACTTGTGTTGCAGTTGAAAAATTTCAATTTGAACAGTCTATTAATTCGCCATCCATTATATGAAAAAAAATGAAATCTAAGTCCATACACCTCTACATAGCAATCCATAACCAGATTTCACGTGGAGAGAAGTTTCTACAGTTCCATTAGATCGATGAAAGAACACAAGCATTTCCAAAAATGTGGTGCAAATGATTGAAACTTGCACAAAGAAAAACGACTAAGATACAAATGAAAATCCTATCAGTTGGTGGAGAAGTTAAGCAAATAATTCTACGTTAAATAAACTGTGAAAAGGATAATACTTTGGCCTGTCCCCACTAAGTGTTCCAAGTGGCAGGTATTTAGCTGCAGAGTTAATATATGATGAAAAGAGAAAATGACTCTCAAGAAAAGGCAGGAAAAATTTATGTTTCTCAAGCACAACTCTATATTTGAATTTCAATACTAGTGCAATAAAGAATATATTCATTGTAAAATTCTTTCATGAAGGGAGGAGGTTGGATAAAGAGGTTGTGGGTGCATTTGAGGTTGGTCCATTAAATAGATGTGTGGCTTAAACTCGATATAGATATAGTATTATAAGTATAATATATATATATATTATATTATATATTATATTATACTATATAAATATATATATACTATAATATATATATTATATATATATAATATATATGATACATATATAATATATTATATATAAATATATATATTTCGATTTCTCAGTATCATTAACATGCCATAATAAAAAAAAATCAACAACTGTTCCTGACTAAGCGTGGTAAATATATATATTTATTATATAATATTATATGATATATATATATATATATTATATATAATATATATATATATATATATATATATATATATATATATATGTAAATCTATATATTATAATACTATATTAATAATATATATTATATATTATATATATATGTATTAATATATATATATATATTATATATATATATATATATATATATATATATATTATGATATATATATATATATATATTATATATATATATATACATATATATATATATATATATATATATATTATATATATATATATATATATATATTAATATAATATATATTATATATAGTTAAAATATTATAATATATAGTCAGTGGTGGCACTTGCGGCGAGTTAATTGCAAGCTGGCAACTGCCTTCGAATCGCCCAGTTTGCCCAGACGTCAGGAAAAATCGGCGGTTTCAAGTCACGCATAAAAAATTTCCGTAGCGAACTTAATATCCGCGAATACTTTGAATAAATTTAAAATATATGATGTTCAGAATATCTGTTCCATGGATCATTCCGAGAAGCTTTGTTAAGGGCAATACCATTGAAATGCTAACATTTTAGTTACGTCTATCTATATCTGACATATAGTATATATATATATATTAATATATATATATATATATTATATATTATAATAAATATAATATATATAATATATTATATATATATATATATATATTATTATATTATATTATATATATATTATTATTATATATATATATATATATAATAATTATATTATATATATATATGATATATATATATATAATATAATTATATTTAATATATATATATATAATATATATATATATATAATTATATATATATTATATATATATATAAATATATATATATATATATAGATATATATATATATATATATTATATATAATTATAATATATATATATATATATATATATATATATATATATATAAGTATTTTTGATTTATTTCACCAAGTGACTTGGTTAAAATTTTCCTTTGTTGTTCACCTATTTTGATAATTTGATGTTAAAAATCGCTTAGCTTCAATTCTTCACCAAAAACAGAACCGATGAGCTTACTGCCGGTACGTTAAGCAGAACTCTAATGAATTTACTATAGTTTTTATGAGTTTGAGTAGCATAGACAAATAAAATTCTCTTATAATCTTATTTTCTTCGTGATCAGTTAACTTAACTCAACTAGCAACTTACAGAATTAACATCCCTAAAATCATAGTTAATGCTGAAAACTTTCGCTAATAGTTCCCAAGTTAGTGAAGTTACTATAAAATGAGTATATATTTTAAATTTTTATCATAATATTGTGGTAATCTTTATAAAAGCTCACTAGTCTTAATGACATTATAAAAGGTTACGAAAGTACTAACTAAAACAGTGTAACTTCTAAGACACTTTAAACTAGTTCAAAGTTAAATTCCATAAGACCATAACTTTACTGAAATTATTGAGGAGCTAGACTCCTAGACGACCTAGAGAATATTTTCTATGCAATTAATGATTAATTATGGATTGATTAATGATTAATAATGATTTGTTAATGATTATTCAATTTATTTTGCATTTATTATTTATTGATTATTAAAATTTGATAAATAATCTGATTAATATCTGTCGATAAAGTGATAATATTAATTATTATTATTTAGTAAACCTCTTAATATTATTTAGGAATTAAAATAAATCATCTCTAATATTGCTTATTATTTGCTATCTTAGCTCTAAAGAAAAAGATTATAAAAATTTGTTCGCTCATTTTCGCTCACACTCTTTTGTTATAGGCACTGTGAAAATTCTCGATGTGAAAGGGCTAAATTTTTAATTTCATTTGAGCCTGTTGTAATAACTCTTTAATCATAATAAAACTGGGTACTGTACTACTAGTATTTAATTTATCATCTTTTTTAGTTTACAGAACAATAACGTAGTATTACAGAATTATTTTTGCTTGTGTTTAAAAACTCATTTAAATTTCAAAAAATCTCTAAATGGATCGTTTTGTAAGCAAAACTCCTAGGCCTAGTAGGAGCAGGAGTATCTCTTGCGACTCTACTATCAGGACCAACACACCTGTGGGCTGTGGTACCAGTCAGTCCAATAGGTGACTTTGAGGTGATGGAGTTGGACCAGGAAGAATAAAGCTTGCCCCAGGAAGACACTCAATCTCTGGAAGAAGTGGCTAGTGAGGCTGACAATCAGCTTAGCCAGGACAGGACGTCAATGAGTTGAAAAAGGTCATTGAAGATCTTGTGTGATTATCAGTCACTAATTACTCACAGTGATTATTTAGTGATTAGTTGATTACTGAGTAAATATTTGAAAAACAACTAGAATGTCTGACTGTTTGTTGACATTGATAAATGATAAACTTATTTATATTATTTCATATTTCAGATTCTTTTAATTTACAAGATATGTAAAGAGAGAGGTTAAGAAGGATGGTATACATGAGAGGGTCGTTCAGATATTGAAAGCTAAGTGCATGCAACAAATCTGTGGCAATCATGAATATACAGTTTCTCTACCATATCTAAACATGGCCCCAAGAAACATTGTGAGATCACAAGTAGTACAAAAATATGATTATTTCTTAAATTCTTTGTACAAATTGAACTATTTTTTAACATATTCTGAGTCAGTGACTGTATTACTTATTGAAGATTTATAGTTATTTTGGGGGTGAGTTACTTTGGGGAAAAATCTGTTATAACAGTCGCTCATAGATGACTGATTTGAACAAATTTCATACAAATTTTTTACCGATATGCTTGCTCATTTATGCGGACAGCTTAGGTTAAGTTAGTTAAAGTTAGTTTAAAGTAAATAGAAATGAAAAAAATAAACTGATATTAAAACTGACTTTTGCAGAAAGTGGCAGCAACCGTTATTTAATTTGTTTAAAATTTATAAACAATATTATTCTATGTATTTAAAGTAGGTGCACAAGGCCATGTTAGGTGACTTGATTGAAGCCATAGAGAGATTGAGTAAGAGAGGTCGTCCAGCCCGTTCAAGGTCCAGTAACTTGCCTTCCAAGACGCGCCAGCTTAGCCTCGAGGAGAACTTGCCAAAGAATAACAAGATGAACAATGCCCAGAGGAACAGAGGAGGTGAATATTCAGTCTGATTAAGACCCTGAATTGGAGGTTGGCATTCCTACAGAAATCTACAGCTGGCTAGTGGAAGTTGAAACTGAAGGAATCATTGAAGTGACACATCACCACCGCTGTTGGTAGGTACCATATTTTTGAAAATAGTTTTTCATCAAATTAGTTTAGATAAACTTTTGCAAATTTAATTAACACTGACTTCAGAAACTGAATTCTTTTGTTTTTTCCAATGCTCATATCGTTAACATTGTTGCAACAGTGGACATAGCTTCCGTACATGGCTGAAGCCAAGGGAACAGGTCCCCTTGGAAGAAGGCAATGGTAAAGGTTCAGAATCTATGGCACCTTCAAAATAGAAGTTCTGCTGCTGCCAAATCAAATCAAAAAGACGGTAAAAAAGAAAGCTGAAGACACCTGTAGTTACCAGGTAAGACTTAGCAAACTATTATAATTTCAATATTATTTTTTAACTATTTTGAATTATGACATCAAATAGTAAATGTTAATAACTTAAAACATTGAAATGCATCATTTTTAACAGATGGAACTCATTCTATGACTGTGTGTCCTTGTTGGT
>JABUQX010058625.1:55000-62500 GCA_015478945.1 Trachelipus rathkii
CAGTGATCGAATGTATATCTTACATAGACTTTCTTATGGAAGGCCTCGTTAATGACCCTCACAACGCCCCTAACACTTAAATCATTTCCAACTGAGACGTTTTCTAAAACAACTTTTTGTTCTCTTAAACGGTTGTAAAAGTCGGGAAGAGCACCGGGTTGCTGAAACATTGGTGTTAAAATACGTTCCGCCTGACTTTGAAGTAATGCTGCTGCTGCCGTAGCCGCAGCTGTGTAGCTTCCGTAAGAAGGAAGGCCATGATGCATTTGAGATTCTGCAGATGCATCGTTTTCTACACGAAGGTCAACAAAGGCGGACTCGGGAACGTTCGGAACGCCATCTAAAAAGGTTCGTATATCTGCTAAATCAAGACCAAGAGCGTCTGCGAAGCGGACAATCTTTTTTCTTCCTGGGGTTCCTGGAGGAGTTTTCCCACACCTTAAGGAAGAAGACCTTTTAATCCTTAACTGTTTATCTAAATCTATTTCTCTTTCTTCTGACGATCGCTCCGATTCGTCACTTGGAGCATGAACTTCCGGTTCTTCCAAACTCAATCGATTAAGTTCCGACTCTAAATCTTCTGCTGTAACCTGTTTTTCTTCAGTTTCTTTTTCTTCTTCCTCCTCTTTATGTACTTCTATTGGTTCATTGTAATCTATTAATATAACCTCAGTTGGCGGAGGTGGGAGTCCATCATCTTCTGAAAGACGGGTTATTTTTTCACTATAATTTGCTAAATTTTTGAACCTACTTGCAATTAAAATTTCTTCATCTGATTCATCTTCGTCTTCTTTTCCTGCACTTCTCTCATCTGCACTGCTTTCTTCTGCAGGCAGAAGTTCAATTTCGTCGCTTAAAAAGTCTTCGTTATTGGAATCTTTGTCTAGTATGTTGTCTAACAAATTTTGTTCGATATCACTTTTAAAATTTGAATGCGAGTCATTTACGCCATCAGGATTCATTCCAGAATACTCTGACTCGGGTAATGATGCGTAAGGCTTTTCATAATCATTTACTGTTTCTGCTCCTGTTGTAGTTGTTGTTGTTGTTGTGGTAATTCTTGAAACAATACTTTGACTAAAAGATTCACTTTTTGAGTTTTGATCGAAAACGTCACAAGGAATTTCAAAATTATTGTGGGAGAGTGTCAAAGCTTCATTATTAGAAACATATGACGAGTTATCTGAGTTATCAGTTGTAAAACTATTTATTACGGTCGAATTATGAATACCTTTTCCTACGTTGTTAGTGTTGTTATTGTGATTTGCCTTTTTTAAATTGATATTTTTTCCATTATTATTACTGGATAGTTTATCACACTTTTCATTAAAGTTTACTGAATTGTTAAGAGCACATGCATTACTGCAGGTGTCTACAGTTTCATCCGATAAGGTATTAGAACAATTATTAAAAGTCCTCTCATCGTAGTTATATGTAATTTTACTTTCACTGCATAAATTTTCATCGCATTTACTATCGATATGATTTTCATGAATACGTGAACATACTATATCAGATTCCTGGTTACTTAATTCAATGTCATTGCAAACAAGTATACCATTTTCTACACTATTTAAACTATCCGAATTTTTAACATTACATTCACAGTTTAAATATGGAGTTTGATTTTCAGATACAAAGTTATTAGATTTATTTAGTTCTGAAAATTCTGTATTGTCACCATTTTCCGAAGACCCTGGTGTTAAATCCCTCGGAAACGTCGATGTTTCCGGTGACTCTTTCGCTTTTTGACTCCGCGTACAATGTGAGTCAGTGTTTACCTTTTTAACCTTGGGACGACCTTTAGACCGCGGCATATCTGATTTGATATTATCTTCTCTATAAACACTCTTGGATGATATTTCTTCATGGGAACTATCGCATCTAACCTTATTTTTAATTATAGTATCACATTTTTCGTTTGTAAAACTTTTACCTAAAATAAACGGCACTTCTTCGCACACATCACACAACTGACTGACGGATACGAGATTTTGGCACTGTTTTGAAACATCCGAAGTTGAATCATGCGATGCAACTGCCACCTGTTTTGAACAGCTTTCATTTTTATTTGGCATAGTGCCAAATATATCACAGTCATTAGCTTCATACTTTGCCAATTTTTGATCAATGGAATCAGGACTATCCTTTTTTAATATCGAGATTGCCTCGTTTATTTCTTGCAATATTTCTTCTTCATTTAAAGAGCTTACAGCAAAACCTCCTTCAATTTCCAATTTAGCTTTAATCTCTCTCGCTTCTAGCCCATCATAAGGATTTAGGCAATTTTTGTGCGTTTGAGGTTCGACTTCAAATTCCTTTGAATGAGAATAAAACTCATTGACAGCTTTTCTATCTTTACTCTTTATTTTGTTTGTTATTCGGTCAATTTTCCTATGTACCTCCTTTTTAATTTCAAAACCTGGAGATCTCTCCTTAGTGCATGGGTAAATATCGCATCCACACTTCTCAAATGAGTGAGAAGATTTTATTTTACTAGGGCTCTGTTCTGGTATTTGCTCGACAGATTTAGAACGAATAAATAAATGTCTCGGAGGTTTGTTATACTCGCGTAAAGTTATAGATTGAACAGATGAACTATCTGGCGAACTACTTGGATTTTGAGGATGAAAGGGAGAATCTCTTGACTCAGAAGATTCATTTTTGCTTGAGCTAGAGGGAATGGATTTAGTTTTCTTCTTTTTACATTTCGTTCTTATTGTTTTGTGCTTTGGTTTAGGAGTAGTGGATTTCTCGCTCCCATCTGCATCACTTTCTCTATTGTGAAAAATTTGGTAAGAAGATGGAGGTGGTAAATAGTAAGACATATTTCTCAACATATTTTTTTCTTTAGAAATTAGTTCCTTTTCGTCATCTGGAACATTTGTACCTCCATCTGAAGATAACTCACTTTCCGACGAAGATGAGGTACTACTGTCAGACCCAGATGATGTTTTTAAGAAATTTGGAGACTTAACAACGCCAATAAAATCGGGTCTATTATTATTTTTGATAAAAAATTGTGGGCTTATGGTAATGTTTGTATTATCAATTTTATTTTGAGAAGTTGCCAATAATTGTCGCACAGTTTCAAGATCAGCATCTGAAGCTCTGCTACTTAAGTCTTCAAGAGCACCATCATCCAGAGGAGATGGAACATTACTTGGAGGAAGGTCCATGTCAACGGAAAACATAATTGGAGATCCTACTGATGTTACACAACCACTTTCTGGTCTTTCCTGTTTTTCATTCTCTTCTCCTGGTGTTTCTTCAGACTTCGCACGAGAATCACCAGAACAAACATAATCATCAGGAGGTGTAACAAGATCAAAATCATAGTATACATCTGAATCTTGTTCCTGTTCTATTGGAGATTGTTCTTCTCTCACCGGAGGGTGAGAAGGAAGACAAAGATGTAGTGTGGGTTCAGAAGTTACTACGTGGATGGGACGCAGCTTTTTTAATTCAGCATTTTTGGTGAATACCACCGCTCATTCTTTAAATCTGTAAACTGGTGGGCACTCCTTAGTTCTGTTTATCTCTAATACTGCGCGAGATATCTATTACTTCGCGGCTTATATTTACTTTTATGACTGACGCTGCCCTTCATTACTTATGTTTTGATGGAGCGTCCTTTTCAGAAAATAATTAGCTAACGCTAGGAGGGGCACCATTGGATCAACTAGCATCTGACCTTCCTCAATTTCTTTGGAACGTTGAAATCAGGCTGTTTTCGGTGCTCAAAACTCGAGTTCCTCTCTTTCCACTCCCATAATCTTTCACACAGCTATAACATCTTTTTTGAAAAACATAACTCAAATGTCGTGCGCACTTAATATTTTTCTCGTGAATTTAACCGGAAGGTTCATATTGCTTTCGCTTTCACAAAGTAAGCTTCTAAAAGTTTTGTTCTGAGGCGCCATCGATTTCTTCACCCCACCTCAGTTGCTTGATCTTTATAGGGTGTCTCGCCCCTGCCATAGGTACGCCTTACCCATCTGGAGGTGATTCCACTCCACACAAGCTCCTTCTTGAAATGGTTGGAGTCTAGTGCTTTTCGTCTTATCAATCAGATTTGTTTGCGTCACTCTCTTGTTTATCGCTGTGCAACGGACGCATCTTCTGAGACAATCGCCTCGCATCCATTGAAGGTTCTTGCAGCACCTTTCTTCTGATTCTGCTGGCCATTCTGGTATAAGACTTAAGCGTTATGCTCAATCTTACATGTACTTCACCGGGGTAAAGAGCCCGAGAACCCCACCTCCCACGTTATCCTATTTTTCAAAAAAATACCTTTGACTTGCACACTTTCAAACTCCGTGCATCGGGGCGCATGTCCTAGGCTTTAAATTAGACCTGCCTAGGGAACTACCTCCAATTCTGATGGAATTTGGTGGTCGGTGACTTCCACAAACATTTTTTTGCCACAGAAACCCTTATTTAATTTTCTATATTTTAGCAAGAACCCCTACCGATATTTTATAACTAATTTTATTGATTATATATATATATATATATATATATATATATATATATATATATATATATATATATATATATATATATATATATATATATATATCTATATACCATATATATAAGGGTGATTCAAAATTGTTAAAAAAAAATTTGGTAACTGATAAGAAATGCATAAAAAAGGGTAAAAGTTCCTATAAAGGTATATGACGTAATGTGCTTAGTTTTCCGTCTGGCAGTCTGTATGTGTTTTTTTAATAAATATTTTGTATCTACGAAACCAAGAAGATTACAAACCCTATATTTGGGATGAGTACTGTTATGTGTAGTGCTAATGACGACAAAGATCATGTTGCTATAAATTTAAAATGGCTGCCGTTAGAAGTATTTGAGGCTACATTCCATGAAAGCGGATGACTTAGGTTAAAATGTTAAGGAACTTAAAAACACCTATTGTTGTACAAATGGTATTACATTTAATAAATTATGACTATTAATAGGGGAGAATGTAAATTTTAGTAAGTGGAAACATCTCATTTAAATAATAACAACTCTTCTACAAACAGCTACTCCTTCCATTAAACATTTTAGCACATTGTTGACCAAAACAACCAACTACTGTATGCTGTTTGTGTTACGCATTACAATGTAACTCATTGACTGTGTGTGTCTCTTACATGTTTCTTTCGTTATTGAATATGGATCATAATTACCACGTGTATTCATACTCTAGCTGACATGCATCTAATGTATGGATGGCACGCTGCAATAGTTCTTCAGCAAGATTGTACCAAGAAAATATCCCAACCGAATTTGTCAAGCGCGGCCCGCTGTTAAAGTAAAGCCTGTCGGAAACAGAATTGGCGGTCAAAACACTCTAATGGGCAGACCCCGATCTACTAGGTCTGGTGATTTAGAAGAATTAGTTCTTAATGAAATTCTGAGCATCCTAGAAAGGCACCGAATTGCATACTCACAGGTTGAAACAAAACCAATCTGGGTATTTGGAGGGATTACTACACGAGCAACAGCAGTTACACCCGTACATACTCAATTGCCACGTGACTATGCTCCTCCGTGTTGTTATTTGTCAATGGTTTTGAATGATATGTTGAATGACTTTTAATGAAGTTTTGTTGCACCGACGGGCTCACTTTACAGGAAACAGCTATCGTTGAACAACGACCACTTGGGCAGACGAGAATCCTCATGCCATTATATGATCCAATTATAGTTTCAATAAGCAGCCCCGGGCCCGGAATTTTACATGATAATGCTACTTATGTTCAGAGCTTCCTCCCAGGCTTAATGGCATAATCTACTTAAAGTGTTGAAAAAACCAAGATCTCGAATTAATTTACTCACTCTACGATTAGCTGCAGCAATAGATAAATGTAGAGTTAGTTAGCGAGATTCCGTTCATTTAATAACAGCGTTTAATGAAGCCGTTTATTTAGATCCAGCCCCTTAAGTAATTAATCAAACTTCTATTCGAAAACAACGGAATCACTTACGAAAACAATATTTCAGTAACATAAAAGAAAACTTCTGCGCTATTGATACAGAATTTATAACTATTTACTGGGATACGAAATTGTTACAAGATATATGTGGTAAGCCAGTAGAAAGATTGGCTATAATTGCTACTGGAAATAATGTAGAAGAGTTACTAGGTGTTCTAGATTTACAAGCAGCTACCGGTAATGAAATGGCCTCTGTAATTTATGAGACTTTAGGGAAGTGGTATTTGAGAACAAGTACAAGCATTTTGCTTTGATACCACTGCTTCAAATACAGGCAGAATTAAAGTTCCTTGTACGTTATTAGAACAAAAATTGGACATAAATATTTTATATTTTGGCTCCTGTCGCCACATTTTTGAAATGATATTAGCAGCAGTATTTACAAAAAAACAAATTTGTAATTTCGGGCCAAACATTCCGTTATTCAGAAGATTTCAAGAAAGTTGGTCTAATATTAATGATCAGAAATTCATTCCAGGTGTTGAGAACTCTGAAATCAGAAAAATGATTGGTGCTGATGCAGATACTATTTTGAAATGCATGAATGATACAATTTCTGAAAGGTTTTCTCGAGAAGACTATCAGGAACTAGTGGATGTTGTAATTATTTTTTTGGGAGGCATTCCCTCCGGGAATATACATTTCAGAAAGCCAGGTGCATATCATATGGCCAGATGGATGGCGAAATCCATATATTCTTTAAAAACATTTATTTCAAACAGAATTTCAGTTGACCAAAGAAGAAAAAATATCACTTATACCTATAGCATTCTTTATTGTAAGGTGCTACGTCAAATACTGGATCCATGCAACTTAAGCAATATCAGCTCCACTAAACAATATAAAATTTTTGAGAGAATTAGAGCAATACAAGCAAGTTGACTAAAGTATCGCCGAAGTAGGCGGCGGCAGCGGCAGCGGCGGGGGGAAGGTGTTGTTGCCCGCCCGCTGCCGCGCAGAAGGAGAAGAGAAGAAGGAAACAGACGAAGTTGAAAGGGAAACAGTCTCAAGAAATTGCCAATAAAAAAAAGATGTTTCCTAATTCCTTCAAAGTTCAGATAAAGAGATTTTGCTTAAACTAGCTAGCAATTTATCTATAAAATTATTTCGTAGATATTTAATTGAAAACTTTTTGCACCTACATTTATCGCAATGTATTAAAATCCGAACAGTATCAACAAGAAAAGCTTCGTATAGAAAAATTAAAGATTATGAATGATTGTGCGGAAAGGGGTATCAAACTAATTCAAGATTATAACGACAAGGTTACAAAGGAAGAGGATCAGAAGCAATTTTTATTGCCAGTAGGTTAATCTTCTGTAAGTTGAAATTACAGTTCTATCGACTCGTAAATCCAATCAAGCCCCATATTTTTGATTTCTGGGGAGTCAAGACTATAGTAGTGAATATCTTCAAACAACTAAAGAAGTGTTACAGAAAAAATTTCATTCGTAAAAGTGATCTTTGATTTATCATTTATTTATCTTAAGGTTTGAATTAT
>JABUQX010058626.1:0-15586 GCA_015478945.1 Trachelipus rathkii
CACAGTTTGGCAAAGAAGATACCTCAAACTCCATCCCAAATAATTACCTTAGAGCCCAAATAATTATCCAAAAACGATCTAACCATGGATATTCACTTATGGTCAAGTTAGCAAATTTAGCCACTTTTCTCTTTGCCTCAGTAATACTTATAACAATAATAAATAACCGAAGACTATTTGATCTAACAATTTAAAAATGAAACAAATCTTTACTAAATTTGTAAATTTTTTCAACGGCTGTGGCAAAGGAGGTCCTCAAATACTTGCTCTTAATATTAACCTTAGGATTGCATAAAATATTATTATCTGAAACGACCTAGTCATAGATCTGATAATAATAATATAAATCCACAGAGATTAATAGAGTGTCTTGCTATTCACACACTATTAACAATATAAATAGGTTTTACACAACGCTTTATTCACTTGCATCAATTGTTAAAATTTTTTATATACACGGTTGTGCAAAAAGGAGAATACAATCAAACACCTCTAAATTACCTAGGGAGCCAAATTTATTATCCGAACTGATCTTAATCATAGAATACATATATTAAAAAAAAATTTAGATTTCCTTGCTAATAACTCACATATAACAATATAAATAAGTTTGACTACGCTTTATCAATACATCAAATGTAAATTTTTCAACGGTTGTGCAAAGGAGATAACCTACAAACAACTGCCTAAATTACTAGGAGCCCAAATTATTACTGAAAAAAACCGATCTAACATGAATACATATTAAAACAAATTGAGAGATCTCCATGCTATTACACATATAACAATATACAATAGGCCTTGACTACGCTTTAAATCACTACCATCAAATTGTAACTCTTTCAACCGGTTGTGCAAAGGAGAACGCTCAAACACCTGCCCTTAAATTCACCTATGAAGAGCCTACAAAATTATAGATCGGTGAAAAAATAGATCTTCTAAAACATGAATAAACATATTTAAAGTACAATTTTAAGAGAATTTTTCCACGTTTCCTGTGCTTCAGGATTGTAGATCACCCATTAGGGTAACAATTAGAGGGGAAGTGTATATAGCGCTGACTTACGAAATTTGCACTATACTACAACATCGACTAGTACAAAATATTTAAAAAATTGAAATGTAGGTGATCAATTGTAAATTATTAGCCTGTTAAAATACTCAAGGGGGTTGTGCGGACATAAAATTTAAGGATGATAATTGGTCTATCATGTGGGTACTCAAGGCAACCGGAAAGGTTAAGATTTTTGGTTTTTTTTCTGGATAAATGCTGATATAACCATCCCTATAAATACAAATCGAGGTGGTTTCCGCGCCCAATTCTTACGTTCAAAGCCATGGGTGTAAAGCCTTTACTTTATATTAAAAATTAATATATGTAATATTATTATATATATAATAATATATAACTATATATTAAAGTATATAATATAGTATATATAAGTATATTATATATATACAGGAATATATTATATATATATATTTCTATATTTTATATATACTATATCGTAGTATAATACTAATTCGGTAGTTTTTATATACTAATAGGTATGATATTAGTAATTATATAGCATATTATATATATTATATATATATATATTACAGTAGGGCGGCCTATATTCCAATATACTATGGTACTTATATACTATATACTTATATAGTATATATATATTAAATAATTAAGTTGATGCCTACGGAATTAATATAATGAGGTATATTAGCTATATATATATATATATACTATATTATATATTATATATGTATTCATCTATGTAAGGTAGGAGCGATAAGTTTTACACTATTAAGTTTAAACACCAGTTCTGTGCCAAAGAACAAATGCTTATCATAAAGTTAACTAATTTTTGGTCCCATATAATATATATATATATATATAATATATATAATATATATATATATAATATATATATATATTATTATATATACTACTAGTTGTATCTTTGATTATATGTATATACTATATATATATATAATTATATACAATATATATATAATAAAGTATATACCTAACTATAATATATATATAAATCCAATACCCTATAGATATTAAAAGATCTCAACGGCTTTCCACAAGAGCTTAAAATATACCTGAACAAAGAAATAACTACCTTACAATTATTAATCAAGAATGTTAATATCCTGAATTAGATAAGTAAACCATAAGTTCTGATTCATATTTGTGAGCGATTAAAATTGAAAAAGAAACAATTATTGCATGGAGCTATATTTACGAACTAAAGAACTACATACGTGACAATTAAATCCCTTAGAATATAACGGAGTATATGAGTCAATGAGATTAAAGTCATCAGATTTAGGCTTCAAGATTTATAATATTAAATGATATAAAAGGGTCAACTAACTAACCAATATTTTGAGATATTCCTTGCTATGCTAATAACATATAAGTCGAAGACAATCCATATCCCCTTACTAAAATATATAATATAAAGAGTAGCTTTTAAAGCTAAATAAATGAAAAAAAGACAATACCTTTTTTTTCCACAAAAGTTAAAAAACTCCAGAAAAAATCACGGGAAATTTACATTCAACATCTTAGATTATCAATATCTCCACTTTTTCTTTAACTAACCATCACTACGTTATTATTCACTATTCTTAAATTAAAATTTTATACTGAAATTTTAAAATTTTAATTGTTCATTTCCGTTTAATAACTATTTATTTTATTTTACTAGTATTATCATTTTATATTTCTAAATGTCCATCTCAAAATAAATCACTTTTTTGTCCGTTCTCATTAACCTGAAATCAAAAATACTCAAAAACTATTATAACGTATACATCCAAATAAAACCTTAAGAAAACTTATAAGCTATCTGCTTAATTTCTTCGTCATAGCTCGACATCTTCTTTTCGTGAGTAGAATGAGTGTGCTTCTAAGCTAATCTAATTGAAAACAAATAGGCTGGCCTAAAAGTTTCCAAAAAACAATACTCCCGCAGTTAGGAAATGAAGTGTCCTACCACAAGACTTTTAACTTCCGCAAAATAAACAATGGCAAATTAATATTCTATAATTTCCTTACCACCATTCTAATCTCCTTCTAATAATTTGGGCCTCATTTTATCTTTTAACTACACTCCAGTATTCAGGTTTAATTAGTCTATCCATATCTTTTTCTCTTTCTTTATAGTGCGTTAATTGTCCTTCGACGATCATGCGCAGACACTGTTCATGGGACGCGGGTTTGGTGTGAGGGGTCATCTCCTCTCGTTACATGAGCTAGCATATGGCATAGAACTTATACATCTCGTGATCATAGTGGTAGTGGGGGACTTGTACCGTTGGTTGGATATAAACATGGTGCGTCATTGGCGCTGGTTATGGGGCTCATATAGCGAGCAGTATGACCATCTATGTTATAACTATATCCAACTCCAAGTTTAGATTTGTATTCAACATATCTATTGAACGTATTCTATTCATTCGTACCTCCAATGATTCTGACGACATATTAATCGCGAAAGAGATTGTGCATCTGTGTATCACGTGGTAGTGCTTTAATGTTATTTAAACAGTGTGAGTGACTTCGCTTTATTCACGCTACTTTTTGTCGGTGAGGACGGAGCAGCATCCAGTCATCACATTTAATTCTTGGTCCCATAGAGAATTTTCTTTATATTTCAACCCATTCGTATTGCTGTCTGACCATACTCAAATGATGTGTTCACCCAAGTACTAAGGTGGACGCGTACTAACAACTCTTGTTTGCTAAGTTTTGAAAAAACCCCTTGTCCACAATTGTGGTTTTCTTCCATTGACTATCTCTTAATAATACACAGTAACCAATTTGAGTCTTGCCTTCATCAATATTTCCAAAAGATGCGTCAGGATAAACTTCTAGAACTAATTTTCCCTTTTTTAATTTCCTCTATTAACAACTCTAGTTTTTTTAAGTTTTTATGAATCCTTTTTGTTTTTTTCCACTACTTTTTTTTTCGCGTTCATATTCATGACCATCGCACCACATTGCATATTTCTACCATAGTTCTATACTTAGCAGAAAGCTCAAACTCGGCCTAGTAATGCTGTGCCTAGCCAATTGAGGTTTTCCTGAAAAATCGAGAGATAAAGACGTCTGTTCTTCCTTATTCAAATCTTCATCCAAATTCTTTTCTTTTTTCCCATGTCGATTTCTCTCTTAATTTCATCTTGTATATATTTATTCTGGTCCATTATAAACTCATGCATATCAATTTTTTCGCTTATAATGAATTCCTAAACTATTGAATCTTCTCTCATTATCGATACCGACCTTTAAAATCTTTGAATTAATCAGGATTTCCAATTATCTTTTTCATGGAAGACTCTCCCTCCGTGTCTTCACCTCATAAATACAATGTCCATTCAACTGTGAATTCGCATTTATTGCCTATCCAAGTTAATTACCAAGGATCCCATTCAGAAAAAGAAAGAAAACAAAATTGTTAAAAATTTTAGGTTCATGTTCTTCGTATTCACTTTGTTATTTTTTCGTTTTAATCAATTTCTTTACTTTTCTTCTCCACAACATCGCTGTTTTCTTTTTAATTTATTCAGCTCATATACTGCCATACCAACTCTTGCAGCATTATTTAAACTCCAGTACCATACCTTCACCTCACAGGTGCGGAGTTTCCAAATTTTTTCCGTATTTGCTTCTTCTGGTGGTACTCTAAAATCTAAATATACATCTCTTTTTAAATTTTAAGAAAGCAGTTTTTCAAGCATCTAAAGTATTTAATTCACCAATATTCTTATTTTTTTACATATCATATATATTTTTTCAGGTCATTGCTTCAGGGTGATAAAGTAGGAAGAATTCTTTTCTTTTCTCTTTCTAAAACTATATTTATTGTCTTTGTCGATTTTTTTCCATGAATCCCTTAGCAACTAGACGCGGCTTTTACTGAATATACCCCTCTTCTTTTTCTTCTTTTGACTTATTTATTCCATTCTTGGTTTCTTCTCAGGTTTAGCTCGATGTTTTTTATTACAAATCCCATCTTCATAAACTTCATTTTCCTTCCAGCTTAAAGTTCCTTTTTTTTTTTTTTTTTTTTTTTTTTTTTTTTGCATTTCTTTAGTTATATTTGGCGTCTCTTTCTCCTTCTCCATTTTTCTCTCTTTCATTTCCACCCCCATTCTTTCTCCTGTTCTCCCACTACAATAGGAGAACATAAAGGTAACGGGTATACAAAGCATGTAAGAAATCGTAATAACGAGTAAAGAGTAAGCAAGTACGGTCTAAGAAAAATAGCACCCAACCGCGCAACGAGGTAGATAACACCAAAAAGATATAAAAAAAAAGGGATTAAAATTGAATAAACTAAACCAAACAAAAGAAACAGATATAAACCAACTGGAACGTTATAAGCTAGCAAAGAGAATCAACATAACGTCATTAGCAATACACACCTATATTTTGTTCATCATCCCATTATGGCCTATTTCTTCCTCATTCTCGACCAGGCCGGGCCGGTAGCGCCTGTCGCGATCATAAAGTACTTCCGGGGTGATTCCGTCTCTCCCCGGGTCATACTCACGAGCGACCGTCGTGAGATAATGATTATTGCCATTCTTTTCACTAGTTTTTCTTTCAACATCCATATATCTTTTAGGTTTAATCCGATTCTTTATTTCCTGCATTGTTTTCATCCTTGAGGACGATAGAGATATCGGAGAGGGAATGATAAGCGGGATAGCATTATCTTCTTTCATGTATGGAATGAAGACAACGTCTCTGTATAAGGCGGAGGGCGGCGTGCGGAGTGTATAAGCAGTTACTTCAACGTCGCACTGTCACTTTTTTTCCTCCTACTTCACAATATTTAATGATCTCTTTCTCCAACTTTCTTTCTTCCGGTTGTTTAAACCATATAACCTATAAAAGAATAGATAATATTGATATATTCACAAATTTATTTTCCTTCCTCCTTACTCCTCCCTCATTCCTCCTCCCTCCTCACTATCTTACTAAAACTATTCGTTCCTCTTCTTGAATCCAGTCGTTAGGGCTTCTTCACTAGCATGAGTTTCTTCCTCTATCACTCTCATCTACTTAATCTTTCTCAAATGAATTTCTCTTTTTGTATTCTTGGTTAATATGCCACTTTTGTTAAATTTCTTTCATGTTACTCATCCATGTTCTCAACATGGCTACAAATCGCGGTGGTTCGCAGACGGTTTTTTCCTTCGTCTCGTTATCCCCCAACCTGGTTTGGTCGGGCCTCTCCATCTGTTTTTCATTCTCTTCTTATATGACTTTGTCTCCTAAGTTCTGGGGGCTTCCTCCAGTTTATGATGTCTGACATTGTGTTTTAAAGCTCTCTTTTTCCTATTCTTACAATCTACACTTTGTTACTAATTTCTTGTATTTTTTTTCTTGATTTCATAATTCATCGGTTTCAACTTGATTCCGGCGCTTCCCAATTTTTCTTTCCCTTTTTCCTTTTCACTTGAGCCGGAGTGTACTCTTCTTCTTCTTGTCACATTAATTATTAGGATTACATCTTTCTCTGAACACTTTCTGTCTGGGTGAAAAACCACCAGTTGAAATTATCTCATTTCTAGCATTTACTATCCAATAAAGAGCCCATTTCTTTCCTCCTGTTTTTTCTTCTTTTACTTTTCTTAGACTTTCTTTCAGAATTCCTACCATTCTCTCGCATTTACCGTTACTCCATTCTCTCGCATTTGCCATTGCTCCACGGACTTTCACCAGCAGTGCTTAAAAGTTCGATACCAAAACTATCTGTAAATTCTGTAAATTCCTTATTCTGGAATTCCCTTCCACCATCAGTTATTATTTTCTCTGGTGGACTGAAAATTCCTATCCAACTTTCCATTACAACTAAATTTCTATCATTTCCTCAGGTCTTTTTACTTTTTATCCATTTTGCTTTGAACAGAATGCTCGAATTGCCAACTCTATTTAATACAGAAATTTTAATCGCCGGTCTATTTCCATCACCAATTCCTAATGCTGAGTTCATTGAACTTTCTTGCTAAAGGCAAATACAAGCTACTACAGGTTACTAGAGTTTTTTTTTTCTTTTTAAATCTTCTTACAAAATCTACATTGCACATAGCTTTTTTATGATTTTGACAACAATTTCCTTTTTTAATTGATCTCAAAACATCTTTTTGATTTGTTTTTTGCATACTGATTAATCAATTCTTCAAGTTTCTCAAAACTACAATGGTCCAAATTTGAAGGTGAAGTTCCCTTACAAAAAAAAATTCTTTTCCGCTACTCTGGTGATCATTTCTATTCCATCTATCTTTCCTTCTTTAGATTTAACTCTAACATTGTTTCCTCCTTCTTGTCTAGTTTCCACTTTATTCCTCTAAAATGACTTTCCTCTCTTTTCACAAAAGGAAATCTTTTTTTTTCCTTTCCAAGACAATTCCTTGCAGTTCTATTAAGATCATTTTCTTTAAAATTAATTTTCGCTGGAAAGTTTTTTTCTAGTACTTTTTAATTCCAAATAAGCCAGAAAGGAATTTTACCTTTCAAGAAATTCTCTCTGTTTCTACATATAAACCTTCTATCCCCGAGAGGATTGGGATATTCATTTTGACTTTTCTTGATCAACAAATTTTTCTGTCCCTACAATTATTCTTGGCATATCTTTTTTTCTGTTCGGCAGGATAAGGTTAGGTGCTCCAATAGCTCATTGACTCTATTATATACCACAAAGTCACCAACTCGCCCACAACATTATTAAGGCATCCTGAGTATCTATGATCACCCCAAACACTTTTTCATTTCTTTCATAGTTGTCAATATGGGAGTCTCCTAATAGCCTATTTTCCCCTGTTTTCTCCACGTTTTTTTCCACTGATTTGAAAATTGGTATTTAGATGACTTTCCCCTTTTTTCTCCCTCCATCCACAGGTTCCCCAAAACTGTCCCTTTGAATCCTACAGACCAATTGCACCATGGCCTTCTCCGCGAACAACTTTCTACCAATTTAAATTTTTTTCCTTTTTTCAGGGCGATTTGATACCTTTCCCAATATTCCCTTCCTGGTTACAATTAAGCTATTTTTAAATATATCCCTTTTTCTTTTCCCCCTTCATTAGCCAATTCTTTCCACTTGTTCCTTGACCTCTTCTTTAACGCTATCTCCCCATAATATCCATCATATACTTCTACTCCTACTCTCTGTATTTCAATTCGCCCATCCTAACTATCATTTCAACATTTTCATCTTTGGTTGTTCCCGTTTCTAACCTACTCCTCATCAAATTAACAAAACCTCCAAGTTTTTATGGCCCCTCGCCCTCATCCATGTTTCCCTTCAATTCCTGATTGCAATACTTTTCCTCAAAGTTGCATCTAATTACTTACAAAAATAATCAACCATGCTTTCTTTCTTTTCCTCCTCTATAATTCCCTGGAAGAGATCATTCATTTCTGTTTTTGGGTTGTTCCTTTTTTTCATCTATACCATTTTTTTTGTCTAAATTTTTGATAATTTCCTTCCCATCCTTCACTGTTGCCTATTCTCTCTTTTTAATGTCTTTCAACCAACTGCCAAGGGGTTTCTCCTGACAAAAGCAATTCCAAATGTTGATGTTTTGGAAGCTTACTCTGTCTTTCATACTCCACACCCAATCTTTACTTTTTTCCTTTTTCCATTTCGTCATATTCTTTTTTTTTCTCCTTGGAATTAGGGGCAATTTTCCTTCTCCTTGGTCTACTGTTTCCGCGGGTTTATTCCCTACCTCTTTATCCTTTTTATTTTCCCCTTCCCATGATATATGTACTAGGGTCTGTTTTTCCTTCAATAGAAATGTTAAAAAGTGATTTATAATTGATAATACTTTCCAAAAACTACAAATATATGAAACAAAGAAATAACTACTTACTTTTTCGTCAATATCAAGTTATCAATCAATTACTACAATTGCCGCCTAAAAACAATTATTACAGCTATACTTAACCTAAAGACTATAACAAATCCTTTTATATTGTTAAATGTCATCAAGATTGGTGAAGGGCCCCTATACCCGCACTTTCTCTTCTAAATATATAAAAGAACTTTAAAAAAGTTTTTCATCCATTTTTTGCCATTAAATCCGGATTCTTAATAATTTCAACAATCTTAAGTATTTCATACACTTCTTTGACGGAACTTTCGTTAATTATTAACTTTTTTATAATATACTAAGTTACATCTCAACTCATTTTATACTTTTTTTTCTCACACCTTAGTATAAAATATTAATGCTGAATAATAAAACACTTTTTTGTATTCAAAATATTGTTAAAAAATATCAAACTATAAAAAAGACAATCAAAATAAACTAGGAAAATTTCCGTTGACACATCATCTGGTTTTTGAATGGTACAATCGATTATCCAACATTGACACATTACGTTCTCTCAAACCCTGCCCCAAACCAAGAACTGAAAAATAAAATCATATATATTATTATATATATATTAATTAAATATATATATATATATTTATATATATATAATATATATATATATATATATATATATATAATATATATATATATAATATATATATAAATATATATTATATTATATTTATATATATATATATATATATATATATATATATATATATATATATCTATATTATTATATATACTTTATATAATATATATATATAATATATAAATATAATATATAAATTTTTAAATTTCTTTAGGTATATATAATATATAATTAGTATATATTATATATATTCTGACAAAATAAGTTGGGTTAGTGCCTAAGGTTTTGTTAAGTCTTACACCAGTAATCTAAATTTATATATATATTAAATCTAAATTCACGTAGAATTATATTTTACACAGTAACGCAAAACTAACGCAGTAGAAGTATGGCACCGCCCATCGTTCATCAATCAAGCACTAGGTAGGAAAGATATTGAAAAAAAAAAGGATTATCGGGGATAAAAATCGATATTCCGTTCACATTACCACTTCAGTCAAACAATTTAACCACATGTTTTGTTTCACAGCCTCTCCCTTGTGTTGCCCTTTTCGGATAACCAAATGAAACCATGTTAATTTGGAATCCAATTAGATTGATGAAGTTTCCATTACCCTTTTTCTTCTTCCCTTTATTGGACTTGTCCGAATTTATCCAAATTTTTATGTCCATGTTTATCCGTGCCTCGACCATGTTATCTGCATTTCCTTTTCAGGGATGTTCTTGTGATTGGTGGATGGCGATGGGCTGCTGCGTGCATCGAGGAAGCACCAGCTACAACATGTAACTGCCCATTCAGATTCATAGGTGGTTCTTCGATCCCGGCCGAGGGGACAGCTGAGGTTTTCAACAGCCTTCTTGCCGCGGATTTAACAGGAGCGCAGCATGTGGTGGTATTTGCTATGGATTGTGTATTGCGTCGAGCGCAGCGAGTGAAGGTTTCACGAGGGAGGGAGGTGGAGGTGATCTTGCCAAATACCAACCTAATGCCAGCACGTTGGTTTGAGGTGGCTGCTGCAATTGATGAACATTGGAAAAGAAAGTTTCCGGCAGTGAGGGTTTTCTGGGTCGCCCCTTTTATGGCCGACTATTACCGTTTTTTTAAAGAAACCACATTAGCAGGTTTATCAGCGGAACAGCGGGGTAAGGTGAAGGCCCAATATTACCCGTTGGATATGCGAGACATGACCCTTGTGACGACACAAAATCTACATCGATACTACTATTCCCCGGATCCATGGTTTCCCCTGCCCAACCAGGTGGGAGATTTTCGTATTTTGCTTTGTGGTGGGCCCGCAGAAGGTTATCTTGATTTTGTTCGTGGAAGATTAGATGGATTTATTCCTCGGGTGGCCTCGAGAGATGGACTCGTGCCCTCAACCCTTTACTGGCAGACCTTTTGGACATACTTGCACCAGTTCCACCATGGGCAATATGCGCCACAGCTGCGGGGGAACGTAGGAGGATTCAGTGAGCCTTTTAGACCATTGTCGGAGAAGATCTACCGAGATCAGGTTCGAGAATTGGAATTGCGTGGACGTTGTAAGAATAGAAAAATTCATGAGGTTGTGGTTCCCGTCCCCCAGGTTTCGCTGGCTGGATCTTCCGGCCAATCTCATTGGAGTGATCAAGTGAATAGAGAGGTGCCAAGGGCGTGTCGCCCGCCGGTGGTCCCGGTAAATTTCTCCATATTGAAACAGGGCGAAGTTCCGCGTTGTGTTATAGGAGGGGTCGGCCCTCCCGCCGCTTATAATGTTAAGCCAGCACGAAGGACAGAGGAGTATCGGAGGTTTGTGAAGTCGAGGCCTATTTCTCATGGAAGGAGACGACAGAGTTCCGCCCCATCACGACCTGCGCTGTTGGTTGCCGACGAGAGGGAAGGAGTTCAGAGTGTCGTCTCAAAATGGCCTGTTTCGAGTAAAGTGAAGGAAAACAGTTGCCCTAACAGGCGATTGTAGTAGAGGGGATGGTTTTTGTTGACTGGATCTATGTTGAGAATGTATGTGAGAGGAAGAAGGCGACGGGGTCGAAGATCTATTTCGGAAGGGCGGGGGACCAGAGGGTCGTTATCTCCCAGAATTCATTCGAATGATGGTCGCAGGAGTTCCTGATGGGTCTCTTGTCCAGGTAGAAGGTGGAACAAATGTATGTTCTGTGGATGAAAAGAAAATGGACATTGCAGATTACAATTTGTATTATATTTTTTTTGGCTATTATTTTTTTCCATTTTGTATTGCCATGAATTATAAGCGCAAAGTAAAAATTTTTTTGCCAAGAAAAGAGACCAAAGAGAGAACATAGTAGAAATATTTATACTGTGGAGAGTTATTTTATTTTATTTCTCCCTTCATTATTGAACTATGTAAAACTTGATGAAAATGTCCCGTTTAATTTATTTATTTATTTTTTTGGCAATATAATTGTCTATTTTTTCCTGCGTATTTTATTTATTTAGTCCATTTGTCGTTCCTGGTAAAAGTATTGTTTATGTTCTGTCTTTTCAGTTAGCTTTATTTAGGTGTTTATTGTAATGAATTTCTTTATTTTTTTTGCAACTCGTTTACTTTGTGTATTGTTAAAAAAAAAAAAAATTCTCGTGTTTTTATTGAAACGGGGTTGTGTTCAGAAGTCAACGTGACGATATTCTTGGTTTATTTATCTTAATGCCTTTATTGTAGTTGCTTCCTGGGTGTGTTGTGATAGTTAGGATGTGAAAGATTGTAGGACTATCTTGTAAGGGGGGGGGTAATGGGAATTAGCATTCCTTACTACCTAAAAGTTTAGTTATTATTATTATTATTATTATTAATTATATTATTATTATTATTTTATTATTATTATTATTATTATTATTATTATTATTATTATTATTATTATTATTATTATTATTATTATTATTATAATAATAACATCAAATGATTTATTATCGATTTTTTCTTCCCATTAAATTTAAAATGTTAGGTTGAGAATAGTGTCCTGTTCGATAAGGCAGACAAGAGATTAAAATATAAGTTTATTGGTTGAAATTGCAAGGGACTGGAGCCATCTCTTAGGCTTTAAGCTACAAAAGTACAAAGCAGGTAATACTCATGCGTTTAGTTTTAAGGGTTTAGAGTTAGGAATGTATGAGTAAATATGTAATGACTGTGTGTCCTTTATAGGTGTCAACGTGGTCGTGAAATCACTTTGAATTCGACTTAGTGCAGGTGTGATTCAAAATTTACGTCCTTGCCAAGTGAGGAACATACCTACCTGGCAATCACTTCCTTGATTGGCGAATCGACAACCGTGAAAGTCAATGTTATTTCAAAAAGATTACCGCGGTAAGCAGTTTTCTCGAGAGGATCGGAGGAGCCTTTGGAGGGCTTTCGCATTTAGTGTTGGCGCCCTTATCCTCCTCTTGTTTTATTTTTTGTCTTGCGTGATTCTAAAGTAAACTATCTATTTATTTATTCAAGCGTGTGTTTTGAAAGTGTCTCCTTCGATTTTCGTGAATTAACTTTGTTGTTAATCTAGCATTCTAAAGGAGCGAAGCAAGAGTGGTGTTATTCACCTTGGTAGTTAGTATATTATTTTCTGTATGTTAAATTCTGGGTTAGTATATTTCTTTGCTATATTGTTTAAATCTTTTGAGCGATTCCTACTGGAAGCGCGTCAAGGCTTAAGGGACTACTATACTGTACAAGAAGAAACCAAAGCTCAAGTGGGTATTCTGTTAACTGAAAAAAAATAATCGCCGCAAATGCTAATATTGAACAACAGGTAAGGAAAGAAAAACCAATTAAAGGTGGCAATGTTAAGAACCTTATTTGGTGTCCCAACAACTGCCACAAAAGAGACGAAATGTAATGGTTAGTTCAACCCTAATATTTAGAGTTTGGCCTGGTCAGAGCAAAGGGTCAGTTTGTCACGATCGAAATTTCTAATGATTTGTGGTTCTTAACCTGGTGGTGTATATAAAAATTGCCATCTCGCTAACTCATATAGTGAGAGATGCTTTATTTTGCAGGCAGACATTTAGGCAATTCAAGCACAAACACAACACGCCAAGGATCCGCGCCCTCAGAAAGGATTATGGGATAACTGCTCCAGGCATCACATTGAAATTTTCTTTTTTTAGACAATAATTTGCCAAAATATTTTAATTCACTTTCCAGTATCTTAAGTTAACATACTTTTCTAAGGTTCAGGTACAGATCTATTTAAACGTGTGAGAGTTGAATTTCACACTAAACAACTGGTGGGGTTCAGATCGAAGGCTCCAGTCAATCACAAAAAATGTTCCTGATCATGTATACTTGTCTCTAATATTAGAGCAATATATATACTATATATATATATTATATATATATATTATATATATATATATATATATATTATATTATATATATATATATATATATATATATATATATATATATTATATATATATATTATATATTATATATATATATATATTATATATATATAATATATATGCATATGCATTATATATATAATATTATATATATATATATATATATATATACCCCCTCAATAACGTCCCCACCTTAACGTGGTGAAGGGGTTCAGATATCCCTTTTGGATATCTGCGAAGTTGCACGTTTCCCTCTTTTCAGTTTTGTTTATTCCCCGCTTTTGTTTTGTCTGTATTTCCCGCTTCTGTTTTCTCGGTTCATTTGCCTCCCATTCCCCCTTACGTATTATGGTACGTATTTCCTCCCTCTTTTGAGTGGCCCTCCCTTTTTTCTTACCCTTCCCTTCGGCCGCTTAATGGCTTTCCGGTTGTCTGTTCCTGTTTGGGTCCTCGGTCAGTCCACAACCTCCATCCCGCGGATGAGGGTTACAGGTTATAAACCGGTCCCTTTCCGCCCTATGACCGGGCCGACTTATTGTAGGGTGGTCCTGAGCCCTTGGGGTTAACGCACTGAGAGCTGACCTGCACTTGGTGTATAATCTCGGCTTCGCGTTCGGAGTACCAATGGTTTCTTGGAGGGGCTGTCGCGGAGTTCCGGGGGCTTTCCCGAGCCATCATCGCGCTGCCCTCCTAAGGGGTGGGGTTTCGGGGCGGGTTGTGTTGGGTTCTGCCCTTGGCCTCTTACAGTGGGGTCAGACACTTTCCCCATAGGTAATAGTTTTTTTTTTTTTTCCCCTTCCTTTTGATATATTGTTCTTTATGTCTCATTTGTTTTATGTTATTATGGGTTTTTAAGTTGCGGTGGAGAAAGTTTCATTAATATGGAAGTTAATTTATGAATACGCCGCTTAATTAAAAATAACGAATTTTAAGAAAGGCGGATTCCATCTAAAGTCGGTTTCCCCCTACTGGCATTTCCCTGGCTCCTCCTAGGCCCGGGACCAAGTAAGGGCTTTGATGCCCTAGTAAACGAAATGGTTCGTGCCTGCTCACCATCATCCAGCGAACCTCCTTACACCCCAGGTTCCAGCTTTATTAGTCGACCCTCCTCATCTTTCTGGTGAGTCTGTGTCGTCGCAATCTGTACCTGCGTTACCTCATCAATCGCGTCACCAGAGGAATCGGGCTTCTCCTCACCCGTTGGGCCCGCCTACTCGCTACCATACGCCTCGACCTATTGAACGGTTTCCGTTCTCGGACCCTCCGCTGGGTGCCCCCACTTTTGACACCTATCCTTTGTATTTTTATCTTAGTTCGCCGACTTCACAACCTCTTACGTCTCGTAGCCATCTCGTCCTCAGTGACGCGTTAGACTACGTCCTCAGTTCGCACCGATCATCAGGCGACTCCCATGAGGAATGGTTCTCTCCTCGTTCGTGCCGCCTCTCGACATCAAAGTCAGTTATTGGCTTCTCTTTCATATTTGGGCGATCTACCGGTTGTCTCCACGCCGGACGATGTTCGCAATACATCTAAAGGAACAGTGTATGCTCCGGAGGTCCGTTCCGATGATCCTGAGGCCATTCTCGAACATTTTACAAAGCGACATATTCCGGTCACAAATGTCTACCGGTTCCCTCCTCATAAGGAGACTCCCACTGTGTCCAACCCTCGTCTTCTTCTCACTTTTAGTGTACCATTCCTTCCGACCAGGGTGAAGATCGGTTTCACCG
>JABUQX010058627.1:0-2500 GCA_015478945.1 Trachelipus rathkii
TTACAAAGTTTAGAAATACTACAAAGGACTTCCGTAGGAAAACTATCAAGCATTACGATTTCATTAAATTTCTTTGGGTCTAACCAGGAACAATCTTCTAGAATTTCTTTGCTTGGACTAAATCTTTCTTCGATACTTGTCCTGGCACAATCTAAAACACTGAAAAAGACCAATTTATAGTTTTGAGCAGTTGAGATTCCAAGAGCTTCATCTATTGATTTTTCACCAGGCATTACCTTTTTCTTTGAAGGTCTTCTTTCCTTGAAATCTAATTCTACTTCTACATCAATACTGTTATCTTCTAATTTGCTATTAACTGTACTTGTATAATCTTTTATTTTCTACTTGATGAAGCAGCTTCTCTACCAAGTTCCAAGCTGTAGAATAGTCAATGGTTTTTACTTTGTAATATTTGAAATGAGAGATATACTATATATGGAATAAATTCTAATAACAATAGAACGATAAATGGTTGTTCAATTTCAGGCTTGACTGATTAAATTTCTTGGCCATGAATTTAGATTTGGCCAGTCAAAACTTCCATATGATATTTCTTTTAAACGGATAATCAAATTAAATAGTTCTTTCTCTGCGTTTAACACTTTCCTCACTTCTTAAAATCCCTTATCGATTATTTGAAGAAAGAGCTTTATGTTTGCTCCACCACCTTATTGCTCCTATTTTTTCATGAGCAATATGTTTTCTTTTTGTTTCCCTATCCCATACGGCCATTCTTTTAAAATAAGAGCTTAGAAAACCAACAGATTCTTCAACCAATTCAAAAAAGTTTTCTGCTTGGAGCACGTTACTGTTGAATTAGCCTACTAATCCCAAGTTCACCAACGTGTCCCATAATCGTGAGTGGAAATAAGATCTTCATTTTCCCTTTTTGACTGAGCTTGTAGACCGTTTCATAACACCTTCATATTGTAGCTCCGTCTAAATGAACAGGCAATAATATTTGATGTTGCAATTCCACACTTGACTAATACTGATTTTAAAAGCTCGTACAAAGCCAATCCAGATGAATCATCGACTACTGTTATTTTTAAAAGTCTTTCATATATCTTTCCTTGAAAGACATAGTGGACGCAAATCGCCAACTGGTCCATAACAGCTACATCTTCAGTACTATCTACCATCACGCTGAATATTATGCTATCATGAAGGTCTTTCAAAATGATATTACGGCCCATCGAACCAATTACTTTAAGTAGCTTGTTGATAAAGGTTTTTGACAAAAATGTCAACAAAGAGCCTCGTCCAGTCGGTGTTTTAGTTAACTTTCCAGTGACTTTTCTTTTGTTCATTATTTTCAGTCTGTGCTTTTTGTGGTCTTCAATACACTTTCTGACATGATTTTGTAAAATCACATCATAATTTGCAACCAACTTGGCCAGTTCGAGAAAATTACCATGATTATCTGTAGAGTCAAGCGTATAAGCCCCTTCTGCTTTATCCCCTCTGTACGCAATGCCTTGTTTTCCAATAAACAAAACTATATCAATTAAACGTTGAACAACCAATCTTCTGATGTGAACTTCTCTTTCTCGCTTGTTGGTTTGGTTACTAGTCAGAAAAGTTAAAATATCATGATCTTTTTGGCTTTGAAAATCTGCATTCGCTGCGAGTTGATGATAACGCTTGTCTTTCGTGAATCTTCAACAACTGCACTGAACTAACAACAATACTACGAGACTGAGCAAGTGAGCATTGCGCCAAAGAAGTTAGTTAGGCTACCATAAACAAAACCAACTGGCAACTGCTTAAAATTGATTGTAAACGCGTAAGATTACTGGGAAATAAATAATCAAATTACTCTGATGTAACTAATTATAAAGTAGCATATCCATTTTTGGGGGGCCTCTCCGGGGCCCCATTGGGCCGGGGGCCCTCGGCAATCGCCGACCAGCCGACCTGGCCAGTCCGGGCCTTGATGGAGGGTATAGTTCCAAGGGATTGGAGGAGAGCGGGTAATAGTACCCTTTAATATATAGCGGTAAGGGAGAAAAGGGGAACTGTAGAAATTCATAGGGAATAAAGTTTATTGAGTGTTGTAGGAAGGTATATGCTGGTATTTTGGTCGAAAGAGTGCGTCGAGTGACTGAGGGACTGATTGGTGAAGACAAGGTGCGGTTTTTAAGAGTGTAGAGGATGTCGTGGATTCAAAATCTTTAATTGAAACAATGATTGAAGAAATGAGGCGGGGAGAAGAGAATAAATATTATTAGCGTTTTATGGATTTACAACAGCGTATGATAGAGTTAATAGGGAAGCCTTTACTGGCTAGGTATTAGTGTGCTATATGGTGTTGGTGTAGCGCTTCGAATGGAATCAAAGTATGTAATGACGATAGTTGAAGCATGTGTAAGATAAAATGGTGTCAATGGTGGATGGTTTAGGATTAATAGTGGAAGTGGAGACAGCGGTTGTGTTATGTCTCCTTGGTTATTCCATTTGTATATGGATGGGGTTTATGAAAGAATTCGATGGGGATGGC
>JABUQX010058627.1:7500-20000 GCA_015478945.1 Trachelipus rathkii
AATTTTGGCCCACGGTAATTTTTGGCTACCCTTTGGTCTTCCATGGGTCAATTTTGGCCCACGGCAAATTTTTTGCTACCCTTTGGTCTTCCATGGGTCATTTTTGGCCCACGGTAATTTTTGGCTACCCTTTGGTCTTCCAGGGGTCAATTTTTGCACACCCTAATTTTCGACCAACCCTTTGGTCTTCCTTGGGTCAATTTTGACCCACCCTAATTTTTTCGACCAGCCTTTGGTCTTCCATGGGTCATTTTTTTGCCACCGGTAATTTTTGATGCTTCCTTTATGGGCTGCCGTAATTTTTTGATGGTCTTTACCTTGTTTGACCATTGATATTTCGACCTTAACCTTGCCATATCCATCGGGTAATTCTTGGCCCCACCCCAATCTTTCTGGCCCACTCGTACCCCACCCGTCCCATTATTTCGTTCCTACTTGCTCGTTTGTGTATTATTTATATATAGTTTCTCTATTTTATATTTTCTTTTTTCTTTTATATTTCTTCTTCTCTTCTTTTCTTATTTACTCATCTCTTCTTTTCTTATATTTATATTATTCTCTCACTTCTCTCTATCTTCTCTACTCTCTCTCTTCTTCATTTTTTTTTTTTTTTGTTACTTTTTCTTACACAGGATACTCTTTCTCTATCTTATATATACTATATCATTCATATGTCTACATACTATCACAATTACCATCTTTATTCTATTTAATACAACTTCACTATGTAAGTATCACACTAGACTACTATAAGTCACTATCACGCTCATAACACTTACATTAATCCTATATACACCTTATCACTTACTCACACATCAGTATTACACTCTACTCCACACTCGTATATTTTTGATGGCTCCAACTTTGGATCCTCTGCATTAGTGTTAACTTTGGTGCCTCAAACTTTGGAATAGGTCATCTTTGATGACGTCATCTTGATGCGTCATCTTGATACCACTAATATTGTATGATTCTTTACTGTAGTATTATCTATTCTTTGAGTCCATCTTTATCCTCTATCATTTAATAGAGCAGGCACTCATTCATTTGAGCAGTGCGAAACGTTTCAGAGTCCGCGTCCGCAGGCCAACCCCTCCGCGAAACAGCCGCCGCGTGCGCCCGCAGGCGCAATATTTCCGCGAAACCGCCGCCGCGTGCGCCCGCAGGCGCAATATTTCCGCGTTACCGACGCCGCGTGCGTCCGCAGACGCAATATTACCGGTGAACAATAAATATGATATCAACTAGTTAACTATATCAGAATCTTCATTTAAAATTACTATGCAGCTCATTCATTTTTACTACAATTGTACGAAATTTTATTAAAAAACATATACTTTACATACCTTAAATCAGTAAATCAGTAAATCAATAGAGGTGTTATTACCTAACACCTAAGGGATTAGTATGCTTTTGTTTTACTGTTTTACTGCTTTAACTTTCTGTTTTACTGCTTTAACTCTCTGCTTTACTGCTTTAACTCTCTGCTTTACTGCTTTAACTATCTGCTTTACTGCTTAACATTTCTGTTTACTGCTTTAATCTCTGTTTTACTGCCTTAAACTCTCTGCTTTAACTGGCTTTAACTTTCTGCTTTACTGCTTTTACTTTCTGCTTTTACTCTTACTTGCTTTAACTCATCTGTTTTACACCCTCTAAAGCAGTAAATCAGTAAAATAATAGAGGGTTACCTGGGGGATTAGTATGCTTTGTTTTACTGCTTTATCTGCTTAACTCTCTGTTTCTACTGCTTTAACTCTCTGCTTTTCCGGCTTTAACTTTCTGCTTTACCGTCTTTACCTTTCTGCTTTACTGTTTTAACTTTCTGCTTTACTGCTTAACTTTCTCTGCTTTACTGTTTTTAACTCATATTTTATTAACATTATGTTTTTTATTTTGTTTTAATACTTTTTATTTATTTTTATTATTATTATTTTATTTTTATTTTTGTTTTAATACTTTTTATTTATTATTATTATTATTATTTTTATTTTGTTTTAATACTTTTTATTTAAAAATTGTAATGTAAGAAAAACACACATAGTTATATAAACATTTTTAATAAAAACTTGTAAGCGAAATTTTATTAAAAACAGGTTAATACTTTTACTGCTTTACAGCTTTAATTAATCTCATTATTCATTATTCACTTAACGAGTATGGATGTGGAGAAATTTACGTTCCGAAGTCCGGCTACATGTCTTGTAGCTGGACCGACAGGCTGTGGTAAAACCTTTCTATTATTAAATATTTTAAAGGAAATGGAGATTTTTGAGCAAGCCCCTGTAAAAATAATATGGTGTTATAATGTTTATCAGGAAAAATTTAAAGAATATAAAGATGTTATTCAATTTCATGAAGGCATATACGATATTAGATCGTTGGACAATAGTAACATGGCCAAAAATTATGTGTATTAGATGAATTTAATGCACAAATTGGAATTTGGACATAGCAGAAGCGTTACAGTTTATTCTCACCATTCTAAATATCTCCTGTCGTTTATCATAAACACGAATATTTTATACATCACGCAAGCATATGCGAACAGCTGTTTCTTTACAACACCAGTATTTCTATTGTTGCCAGAGAGAGACAAGTTCAAATTAATGTATTGGCAACTCAAATGTTTCCCCTTCAAAGGAAAGAGTTCTTAAAAGTATATAAAGAGGTTACTTCGATCCCCACGGTTATTTGATGTGTGAACTTCACCCCAAAAACACGCACAGAGTGCTGCTCCGTACCAACATTCTTCCCTATGAGATAGAAACTGTATACATACCTAAATAATGAGTGCTCTAGTTGCAAAGTATTTACCTCTTATAAAAAAATTTAAAAAACTGAAACCTTCTGAAAAACGTAAACTAATTAGTGGGGATGAGAAATTCATTCAGTGTGTATGTGAAGTCTGTTTAAATGTTATAAGGAGGTAAAGTGTTCTTTAAACAGATTCAGAAGGTAAAGCTGACGTTCCGTTATAGAAACATCATTAAAAAACTTGCTGCTCAACATAAAAAATCTGAAAAATAAAAAAGAAGTTACATAACAGAGGGAGGAGGTAGTATTCTGACCATATACTCTTCTCGTTATAAGCTCCACTGAATAGTGGGTTTGGCACCATAATGAGAAGGTTGCTGTACTTCCCATATAATGAGTATGAGAAAATGACAAGTATAATAATCCAGCATCTGGTACAGATTCCATTTCAGCCGAATCATCATTCCAATCTCATATGGTCCAGTTATTGCCACCCGCTCAGCAAAATCCACAATCCCAGACCTTATATACGCAGATATTACAGCCTAATGCATTGACATTACAACCTCTTTCACATCAACAACAGCTGCACCAGCAGAATCCTTATATTGTGAACGATTCATTATCTTTTAGCAAGCCTCTACTCAAATAGTTTATATTGATCTAAAGTGATCAGTAACCAATACGAGAAAGAAGTGTCAGAATATTAAACTTCAGCCATTAACATCCCTTTAAAAAACGCATCTTAGATAAAGAGGCCATACAAAATTCGATATACTCTTAAAGACTTGCACCTACTCCCTCCCTACGTATGCGCTAATCCGTAATGTAGATATTCCTAATGATAAAGTAAAACTTGAAGTGAAAAATGAAGAGATACTTTTAAAAATATCCTAGAGGAGAGCTTACCTATTAGAGTGCGTAAATCAGGAGTAGCCTTTTGATATAATATTGGTTAAAAGCCCAATTAATTTGATAGAAGCACGCGCAGTCAGTACTTCGAGATGAATGACCATAGTTCAAAGGAAATCACAATATTGTGGCTTTGATAGGCCGATCTCTCAACGTACTGGAAGAAAGGCCCTGTAAAAGGATGGAATGATATCAAACAAGAACTTCAGACTATTAACTTTCCCAGAACTTTAATCTTAAATACAAGGGCGATTAGGCCGACTTAGATAATATCCTCCGTGACACCTAGAATATACATCAGGCTACTTCTCTTACGCATCAGAGTAACTCTCTCACACACGTGTTTACCCGCAGACGGACGAACTTCACACACACCGTATATACGGCTAGTTCGGATTAAATCGTATTATAGTATTTCATATATAGGTAAACATTTATTTAGTGCGGTAAATGTGTTTATAGATAAATGTTATTTAAATTCTTTTTCCCTTTCTTTATCCCTTGTGGCCCTAATATATACATTTTTTGTGAAATATATATATATATATATATATAATATATATATATATATAATACTATATATATATATATATATATATATATATTATTATATATAATATAATATATATTATATATATATTATATAATATATATATCTATATATATATATATATATATATATATATTAACGCTTACACGTGTGTCCAGTAACAACATGGAGGCGAAGGAGGTAGTTGATAAGTATTACTTCAATCTGAGGGAGCCAAATAGTTTTGGGGGTTTCAGTAGGTTTGCTTTAAGGTATCCTAATATTGAGAAAAAAGAGTTAAAAGCATATTTAGAGGGTGAAGAGGCATTTACTCTACATAAACCTGTAAGAAAAAAATTTCCTACACGGAAAACCATATCTCCGCAACTCGATAGCATATGGCAGTTAGATTTATCGGAAATGATTAAATACAGCTCTTATAATGAAGGCTTTCAATATATACTTTTTACAATTGACGTATACTCTAGATACCTATGGTTGAAACCCTTAAAAGATAAAAGATCAGCTACAGTAGCCAATGCAGTACTTGAAATTATTAAAGATGAAAGGCGAACACCTAAATCATTTTGGACAGATTCAGGAATGGAATTCAAGGGGCGAGAGTTTCAGGAGGTGCTCTGGGAGTATGGTATAAGCTATTACAATACATTTTCCGTAAACAAGGCGGCAATAGTTGAAAGAGTCCAACGTACTATTAAGGAGCGCATGCATAGGTATTTTACTCAAGATGAACACTTTTTAATATAACTTGAATATACTTGATGATCTAGCTTATTCTTATAACAGGTCTTACCATAGAACTATAAAGTCAACTCCTTTAGAAATGTCAAAAACTAGAGGCTGTAGCACATCTAGGGTAGAAAAAGAAAACAAAATAAAAGATAATTCAGGAATAAAGGTAAACGATTATGTAAGAGTATCTCGCACAGAAGAAAGGTTTAGAAAAGGATATGAATCCGGTTGGACTACTGAAGTTTTTAAAGTTCACAATATCCGTCCACTCCGTCGTGATAGTTTAAAGCTATATTATCTGGAGGATTTAGATGGTGAACGAAAATAAAAGGAGCGATTTTAAATAAACAGGAATACAAAAAGTAAAGGTTCACCTGTATACTCAGGGGGGGGGGGGGTGAAATATAAATTTGCTAAATATTAGCTACGAGAGGAGGGAAAATAAACAGTTCTGGTGAAATGGAGGGGATATCCTGCTAAGTTTAATACTTATATAAAAGCAAGTGAAGTTAAGAATCATTAATCAGTTGTCATTATAATCATGGAGAGTGTAGATCACTTTTATATAACTCTCCCGTCTTCAGCCTCCCTGGATTTACATCCTGATAATAAACTCTCGGATTTTACAACTGTGTTAATGAATCCTATACCAACTTGAAAGAGAGGCTACGAAGTAGGATTTATGTGAAATGATATTAATACAGACATAGAAAAATTTCCTCACAATCTTATTCTTGGATGAAAGTGTACAGAAGTGTAGAATGTGTTGAAACTATATTACAAGTGGAAGGTACTCGTTATCTGAAAAGGACTACAATTGCCAAAAAGGTGAATGCGACTACATTTGCTACAAAAGAATACTTTATTGAAGAATTTACTTTACGGAGGTCATATTTTAAATCGGTACCTGCTATTTTTAGTCATTTAAACGTTCTCTTTGATATGAGTATTATGTGTAAGGACTTGGTATACAAAACTGAAATGCGCACCTATGAAGATAAAGTAATAATATCTTTAAGTTCAAAAGTAAATGTAAACCTACGAGACCGTGACATGTTTTATCTCGAACGATCACCAATGGCAGCGTAAACATATTCGTAAACGTGATGCTGCGTTGGATATACTTCATGATATCCCCTACTATGTTGAAGAGGGTTATACTATCTGGGAGAAATAACCGCAATGACTCCACATGAAGCAAAAGAATGAGCACGATCGAAGTAGCTGCATTATACAATATACCCCATCCGAGATGCTACCAATCATCCAGTATGGCTTATGTTATATACAAATATAAATTGATGCATCAACATTGTAGGTAATACTAAACCGCTCCTTTATTAAGAGTAGTTTATTTTCCCAAAGAGAGTAAAGCTATAACATTCCCTAATGTTCATTATCTACCCTCTGAATAGATCAAATTTTGACTCTGTACGCTTGCATATAAAAGATGTAGAAGGAAATCCCTTCCCCTTTACATACGGCACATTGTTATGCAAAGTTCATTAGAAAGAAACAGATGCAGTAATTACAGCATAATGGCAATATATAAGAGGTGTAGGCAGATATATTTTTTCATTCCCATTAACATACTCTCACAGAGTAGAAGATAGTATATAGAAAGACACTCTGTAAAATAATGGAGAAGAAAGGTTATTCAGAGGCTCGGAAAAATGCAGAGGGGGGTAACGGTCCTTGGTGGATTTTTTTTGCCAAGCACTGGAGAAGTGCAAGGCCTCTACTCAGGAGAGGTGGGGAATATATGGGTAAAAAAGCTATAAGAACAGGTTTGCATACTATTCAAAGATATTGCTGCAGGAAATAATCCTCGTACAGCCTTAAAAAGACGTATCGCCGATGTTTCAGATGAGATGTTGGATGATGTTAAGCTTAAAATAAGACGTAAAATGTCAGGCCAAAAGGGCGAGGGATCAAAGAATTGTCATAAAGCAAAAAGACTTAAACGGGAATAAAAACTTCATAAAGAAAGAAATGATATTAGTGTATTTTGCCTATTTAATTACTAAACGTGATAAACTTTTCATGATCGATGTGGGTATATAAGTAATGTTTTTCATAGAAAATGTTCATTATAACGTCCAGAAGCCTCGCCAACACTGCGAGATTGCAGTTTCTTCATCCTTGCTAGTCGCTGCTGCTGTAAGAGCTGAATTGGATCTCTTCTCGTGAACCCTACTCAGATTAGGCGTTAGCGAGTCCGAACTTTAATCAGTATATCTCCCTTGTTGGCATTTCAATACCAATACAGATGGTTCCTCTAGACGTTCAATATTCCAGGTAGACTTCTGATCAGTAACCTAGAAACCCTCTATGTGTTTGTTATATGTAAAAACGAATTCACAAAACTGATGGTACAGATCTTCCTACGGGTGATGACCATATAGTATATACAGAATAAAATTTCCTGTATACATGTTTCAGCCAGGTTGAAGTCTATCTTAACGGAACTTCACTAGGTGCGTCCGCTGCTAATTATCCTTATAGAAGCTATATAGAGCATTTGTTAAATTATTCAGAAGGACGCTAAACAGTCTCATCTCAAATCCATGTGGTTTTTTATAGTTTCAAAGATGAAGCTGCACATATAGATAAGAACTAAAGTCATAAATAATACTTCATGAATTTTACGGTCCGATTGAAATGGCGATATCCTTCCTCTCAAGAAAGACTCATTCTACCATCTGTAGATACTAGAATCATTTTATCGCGTTCAAATCCTAAATTTGCTCTTAAATAAAAGTAAACCTACTGCTACAGCTGTATGTCCAGAACCTGTTTTCAAACTGTTGGAGGCTTATCTCTATGCCAGAAAAGTGAAATTATCACCACAACGTCATTTGGAAATTGAAAATTCGCTTTTGAATACTACAGCAAAGTACCCTATTAAGAGATTTGAAACCAAGATATTTAATTTCACTCAGGGATTATCGAGTATCAATATCCCTAACATTGGTGAAGGTGGAAATTACCACAGAACAGTAATAATAGGGATTGTGGAACATGACGCCTACTCTGGGAATTATAAAAAGTCATAGCCCTATAAATTCCACACCTTCGGGCTTAGAGGCACTCAGTTTACATGTGAAATGGACTTTCCTCACGGACGTGATATGAAATGTTATACAACGGAGACCTATCTCTCTTTTACTCGTCTTTTTTACGACTTAATAGCCAATACTGTATAATGTAATGATAGCGGAACAGGCTTAAATCTTGAAAGAATACGCAAAGAATAGTAATTTATATGCGTATGACCTCACAGCTGACCTTTCAGCTTGTAACGCCTATCATTTAAACATTTTGAGAAAGGGCACCTTAGGACTAAGTCTCTCTTTTGGATCAAGTCTACAATCCCCCATCACTGTAGTGGTCTATCTTGAGCATCCTAACTCATTGAAATTGACAGAGTAAGCAAACGTACTTTTGAATTATTAAAGATAGAATGAAGAGGAAATAAAATCGGTGTTTAAAAATGAACCTCGCTTTTTAGGCACGTAGTTGCCATTAAGCGCAATGAACTCTGTAAGTTGGGAACGGATAACCTGCTTGATATTCATACAATGCTCGTCACATCACTCAACAGGCCATTGGATTTTCCGTCTTATCAGGGCAAAAACGAATGCTGTTCACATAATTGATTCTTGTGGGAGAGACTAGAGAATGTCGTGATTATTGAATAAATCATTATACACTATTTTTTAAAATATAATAATGTAAGTTAGTGTAAAACTATATGTCTTACCCACGCTTCACGCGGCCTTGTATATGGCTAATTTTGTCGGCGGTGGGAGTTATTGTATTATTGTCCATCTATGTGCTTTTTTTAATGAAGTGTTAGGTGTTGTTAGAATAAACTGTAAAATGAATATTTGATGCTAAAAAGTTCGTATGTCAATGATTTATAGTTTCTAAGTGATGTAATACAAATTTGCTTTTAAAGATGAACAAATCGCGATTTGTCTACCTAAAACGTAGTGTTGATCATAAAGGTTTGTTAATAATTTCGTATCAATTTTAGTTAAAATCGTTTTTATATAAGCGTATGTTCGGTGTTTTGTCGTTACAGTTCAATTTTAAGTAAAAAGTAATTTAAAACCAGAATAATTATAATATTGAAGCTAAAAAAGTATATAAACTAAAAAGTAAAATAATAATAATAACAAAATAAATAAAAAGTATTAAAACAAAATAAAAACATAATGTTATAAGTATATGCGTAAAAACAGTAAGCTTGAAAGTGTAGAGGCAGTAAAAGTCAGGAAAGTGTAAAAACCACAGTAAGCAGACAAGTTTAAAACGCAGTAAAACAGAACAAGGTTTAAAGCAGTAAAGCGAGCAGAGTTATAGAGCCAGTAAAAACAGAGGAGTTAAAGCCAGTAAAGGAGCGGTGTAAAACAAAAGCATGCGTAATCGCCTAGGTACAACTCGTATTTGATTTGAGCTGGAGTTTACTGCTTTAAGGTATGTGAAAACGAGAGAGTTAAAAGCAGTAAAAACAGAATAGTTAAGCAGTAAAGAAGCAAAAGGTTAAGCGTAAAGCATGAGAAGTTTAAAGCAGTAAAACAGAGAGTTGAAGCAGTATAAAGAAAGGTTAAAGCAAGTAAAGCAGATAGTTAGAAGCAGTAAAGCAGAGAGTTAAACAGTGTAAGCAAGAGTTTAAAGCAGTTTAAAACGAAAGTTTTAAAGCGAGTAAAATACACAGAAAGTTAAGGCAGTAAAGCAGAATAGTTAAAGCAGTAAAGCAGAGGGTTAAAGCAGCTAAAGCAAGAGAGTAAAGCAGTAAAACAGAAAGTTAATAGCAGTAAAACAGTAACAAAAGCATACTAATGGCCCATTAGGTGGTTAGGTAATACACCCCCGCTTCTTTGATTAACTGAATGTACTGTTAGGGTATGTAAAGTATAGATGATTGTGCAGATAAAAGCTTGTACAGTTCTAGTAAAATGAATGACTCATAGTATATTTGAAATGAAATTCTTTGAATAGTTTACATTGCATATCATATTTTTTTTTGTTCACGCGGTAATATTGCGTCTGAGGACGCACGCGGCGGCGGTTACGCCGGAAATTTGCCGTCTGCGACGCCGCGGCGTCGTAACGCGGAAATATTGCGTCCTGCGGGCGCCGCGGCGGACGGGAACGCGGCGGGTCGCACCTGCGGGTGCGGGTCTGGTTGTCTTTGCGCGAGGGCGCATGCGGCGCCCTGGTGGGTAGCTTATGAACTAGGGAAGGCATTAATATTAACACTGTTCTTTTTATGAGGTGAAGAAAAGTTTACGAAAATGTATCAAAGATCGAATCATCAATATAGATGGTAACAAAGATGATGACGTCATCAAAGATGACTCATCAAAGATGAACTTCAAAGTTTGAGGCATCAATGCTGGAGGCATTAATGCTGAGGCCATTAATGCTGAGGCCATCAAAAGTTGAGGCATCAAAGTTGAGGCATCAAATTGAGGTATCAAAATATCGAGTGTGGGAGTGTAAGTGTTAAGTTGGTACTGTTGTGCGGGGTGAATGTTAAGCTGTATAGGGTTTAATGGGTAAGTGTCTATGGTTTAATGTAAGCGCTTTATAAGTGTTCATAAGTGAATGTGTGTATAAGTGTCGTAGTGTATGTGTGTATAAGTGTTAGAAAAAGACTAACTCATAGTAGGAAGCATCCTAGCAACTTGTAATATACACCAATCGAATCCTCATCCCTTATAACCTAGGGGTAGACACCATATTAGGGCTATTCTAGCTCAGGGGAGGCTAGAAAGGCTTGAAAAAAGTGGCCACTAAGTTGGCACTATGTGGCACTCACTTGCACTATGTTGGCACTCCACTTGGCACTCATTGCACTCACTTGGCACTCATTGGCACCATTGGCACTCACTTGGCACTCACCTGGCACTCACCTGCACTCCATAGAATACTCATAAACTAATAGCAACATCCCAGGTACTTTCTTACGGTGATGGAACGCATCAAGCCTCAATTAGGCGTGGGTCAAAATTGAACCATGGTATATGGCAAGCGAAATATCATGGTCAAAACAAGGTTAAGACATCAAAGTTGTAGGGCACGTGTAGGCTAGGTATAGGTGTACGCTAGGTGAAGGTTGGTGGACGTTCTAGTTGTAGAATGTAGGTGAAGGCTGGGTGGAGGCTTGGTGTGTAGGGGTAGGCTAGGTGAAGGCTGGTTGGAGGCTAGGTGTAGGTGTGTGGGTGTGTGCATCTGGGTGTGTGTGGGTGTGTGTGTGTGTGTGTGTGTGTGTGTGTGGTGTGTGTGTGTGTGTGGTGGTGTGTGGTGTGTGTGTGTGTGTGTGTGTGTAAGTAAATCGGTGAGTGTGGGGTACGTACAACGGTTGCTTACGCAACCGTTTGGACGGCAAACGCCTTCTTTCGAAGGTTGGCCAAAAATTGGAGGTTGCCAAATAATTAGGGTTGCCAAATTCGGGTTCACAAATTTGGGTTCTCAAAAAATTTGGGTGGGACACGTACAACGGTTGCTTACGCAACGTTTGGCGCAAACCCTTCTCGAAGGGTTATGCTAAAAAAATTAGGGTTGCCGAAAATTAGGGTTGCCAAAAAAATTACGGTTGCCAAAAAATTAGGGTGGCCAAAAAATTAGGGTTCTCAAAAATAGGGGTCTCAAAAAATAGGGTTCTCAAGAAATTAGGGTTCTCAAATCAACTTCCCCTAAAAGGATAAGGGTAGGTAAAAAATTGGGCTCAAAAAATTTGGGTTCTCAAAAAATTTGGGTTGCCGAATAATACCGTGGGCCAAAAATGACGCCATGGAAGATAAAGGTGAAGGCCAAAAAAGGTAAAGGCAAAAAAGGTCAAGGCAAAAAAGGTCAAGGTCAGTAAAAAAATTGGGCTCAAAAAGGTCAAGCCCAAAAAGGTCAAGGTCAAAAAAGGTCAAGGCAGGTAAAAAATGGGGCTCAAAAAAGCCTCAGGTAGGTTCCTGGACGCTGTGGTCAAATATGACCAACACGAGCAATTGGTAAGTCTACTCACTTATATATATATATATATTATATATATATATTTATATATATATTATATATACTAGTATATATATATATATATAGTATATACTATATATATATATATATATATAAAATATATATATAATATTTATATATATATATATATAATATATATCTATATATTATTATATATATATATATATATATATATACTATCTATATACTTTATATAATACAGTATATATACTATAATCTTCTATATGGTAGTCCTATCTATTTATATATATATATATATATATATATTGCAGAACAATGGAGGAGCCCTAACAAAGGGGGCTTTTAGATGCCTGCCATCGGCCTCTGAGCAACTCCTTTACATGTGGTAATGCTCGCCTCGACAGGTGCAGGTAAGCGACGGTCTTTACAGGCTCAAATTTGTTCAATATCTCAACACAGTTACAACCATCGTTTAATGGAAAAGACTAAAAGGAACGACGGCAAGGCAAGGTATAGACAACACAAATCTCAATATAATTACCTTAATATATTA
>JABUQX010058628.1:0-10000 GCA_015478945.1 Trachelipus rathkii
GTTGCTTCGTTCCTCAATTGGGTGTTTAACCGTTTTCGCATTTATCGATACTTTCACGTTTTTCATTGCGCCCTTCAATATATATATATATATATATATATATATATATATATACCCTATATATATATATATATAAATAGCATATATATATATATATATATATATATATATATATATATATATATATATATATATATATATATATATATATATATATATTATTGGTAGTGTATAGGGCAACCACTGCAAAAAAGCGGCGATACCGAGTCAGAAAACCAACTACAGGGGCAACTCCTAAACAGAACGCATGAAAACGGGAATGCAATTATTAAATCCTATAGAGCAGGGTCAGCTCCCGAAGGAAAGCAAAAACTGCGTCACTGTGAAATGAAGTTATTCAGACAATATAGTATATGAGAGGCGGGATTGAAAGGTATGGTGTGTAACAAGGGGAAAAGCCTCTGGAAGTCGCAAGGGCACAATCCACGGGAAGATGGGAATGTACCGAAGTGTATATATATATATATATATATATATATATATATATATATATATATATATATATATATATATATATATATATATATATATATATATATATATATACAGATATATACTTTTATATATATATATATATCAGAGGCGACTCCTGCACTCGTGCTACTCGTGCTCAGCACGAGTTGACATTATAGAAACGATCTAATTTTGCAAATTTCACAATGTTTCGATAATATTTTCATATTTTTTTGCGAAAGTTAGTCAAATAAATGAAATTATTACATAATAAATATAAAAGATTATGCAAAATTGAAACGAAAAAGGGAAGAATAGCCGCTATTAAATAATGCTTTTAACACATTAAAAATAGGACTAATCCGTGCCCAAAGGAAAAGGCGGATATGGTATCTGTGAATTTATTGTATAAATTTTTTTATAAATACTCTGTTTATAAATTATATGTTTAAATACTATACATAATAAATAATATTTTATAACAAAAAATATTTAATAAAACACATAAAATAATTAAAATACTTTAAAACAATAGGAGAAAAATGGTAATTTGAAATATTATAAAAAAGTTAACGTGAAGTCTACAATAGAAAACGATTGACATAGAAAAATGTTTTAATTAATAGGGAACTCAAGTATATATATATATATATATATATATATATATATATATATATATATATATATATATATATATATATATATATATATATAATATATATATATATATATATATATATATATATATATATATATATATATATATATATATATATATATATAGAGAGAGAGAGAGAGAGAGAGAGAGAGCACGAGTAGTAAAAAGTTACTAGAGTCGCCACTGATATATATATATATATATATATATATATATATATATATATATATATATATATATATATATATATAATATATATATATATATATATATATATATATATATCATGTTTGTTCATATAGGCTCTATATATATATATATATATATTATATATATATATGCCCGGAAGGGTGTATTGATTCTCATAGTGGTGTTATGCTCTTGTTACAAACATGTGCATGATATAGCGGTGAGAACCAATGCAGAAGGGTCTTTATCGTGTCCCCTCCGTCCCCCAACGAGTGTATGTGCATTTGTTGTGCATTCGTGCATTAACATTTGTCACATGCATTATCTTTCAACCTTCTTTTTTTCCCCTCATTTTTTATGTCTTTTCAATCCACCTTCTTTGTCACAGTTTCTTTTTTTTTTTTTTTTAATTCCCACCCATTAGTCCCTTTAATTATTTATATAAGGTTGCCCTCCCTTTTTTCCCATCACAGCCCCACGGGCTATCCGGTGCCTCTTCCCGCATGGGTTTTCAGTTCACCCCACACTTCCTCCCCGTGGATGAGGGTACAGTTGAAAAACCGGTCATTTTAGCTCACCTCTGACTGGGCCGCCAATTGTAGGGAACCCGAACCTGTGCTAACCACTATAGGAGGCTGTTCTGCACTTTGGTGTATAATCTCGGGCTTTACGTGGACAAGGTGCCGTGTGGTACACGGGTGGGTAACCGACGTAGAGTTCCGGGAGGATCTTCCGAGGCCACATCCACAGCCTACCCTACGGGGTGGGGTCCGGGAGGTTGTGTGGGTCTCTGGACTGTAACCTGTTGTGGGGAGAAGGATTACCCTTCCTTATGAAATATACGCCTTTCCAGCCCATCCTGTTATTCACGTTTATGTCTCATATGCTTTATTGTTACAATGTTCATTCATGGAGACGAAGTTTGTGGTTAAATTTTTTATGGAAAAGTCTTTAACAGAAAAAACATGTTTAAATAAATCAGAGCAACACATCATCAACAATAATTATCCATCTGTAGGTTCCACAGCCTGACCCTACCGCGGTCTACTACTTCTAGACCAGGTATATATATATATATATATATATATATATATATATATATATATATATATATATATATATATATATATATATATATATATATATATATATATACTACTGCAGATATACTACATATATATATATATATATATATATATATATATATGGTGGATCCGAAGAGAGTTTGAGAGAATTGGTAGAGATATTTGGCAGGGTGTGTAAAAGGAAGGGTTTGAGAATAAACGTAGATAAGAGTAAGGTTATGGTTGTGAGTGAGGACAGTCCTGTGTTTTTTTTTTATCACCACCACTCACGGCCAGACCCTTCTTCAGGGAGGGGTGTTGCACGCCAAAATTTCATCCGCTACGCATATGAGCACAGACGCAGGCTTTAAAGTGAGGAAATTAAATTGGAAGAGAATCCCACAGAACAGAGGTAGTGGGAAAGAAGGAAGCACCTCAGCGAACCGCCTGAAGTTACCAATGTCAACACAAAACTCGTGCGCAGATACAGCACTCTTTGTGCTACGAGGGCGTTGTAAATGTGGTGGTACGCGAGTGATAAGTTCTCTCGAGCACCTGCTGTGGTACTTATAGGATAGGGATTAAGCACCAACATCGCGCCGACATCCTTCCAGGTTCGGAGAGCGGAGTGTGCTCGCGGCATTGTCACTGGGGGGAGTTCTGTGGCGTCTGGTGCAGGAGGCTGCTAGCACCACTGAAGACTCCTAAGCAGCCTCCGGGAAGAAACGCCACTTCATCGTGACAACGCTCACTCTCTTCAACATCTAATAATATCCCTCTATTGAAGGTGGTTATTCAAGACCAGAATTTAACCCCTTCAAATTGGTGACCACCTGAAGTGACCATGAACACCCATCAAATGTGATTCCGAACACCCATCAAATCACCGAACAACCATCAAATCAAGTTTCTTCTGTTGGGCGCTACTCTGTTCGGTCATCCTGTACCGCCTTCTGCAGGTGCGGACCAACTGCACGTAAGAGTACAGAGTGGTCGAAGCCTTCTCAGTGACCTTAATGTGTGCACACCTAGCTCTCACCTGACAGCTACACGCTACTATCCGACGTCCTTCCAGGTCCGGAGAGCGGAGTGTGCTCGCGGCATTGTCACTGGGGAGAGTTCTGTGGCGTCTGGTGCAGGAGGCTGCTAGCACCACTGAAGACTCCTAAGCAGCCTCCGGGAAGAAACGCCACTTCATCGTGACAACGCTCACTCTCTTCAACATCTAATAATATCCCTCTATTGAAGGTGGTTATTCAACACCAGAATTTAACCCCTTCAAATTGGTGACCACCTCTCGCTTTCAATAACACCCAGCCCCCCAGATATGAGAGCAGTACTCCATACATGCGCAGATGAGACCCTTGTATAGCTGGAGCAACTGAGAAGAGGAAAAAAAGTTTCACAGTCTAAACAGAACTTCCAGTTTCTTTGAGGCCGCCCTAGCAACCGTTGTGATGTGAGGTTTCGAAGACCTTTTTTTTTTTATGTTAAGGCCAAGGATGTTTATATTGTTAACAGGAGAGACGAGAGAACCGTCGAAAGAGATATGAAAGTTAGGTGTTTTGGAGGAGATTTGTAGAAGTTGGGTTTTTAAAGAATTGAATTTCACAAGGTTGAGACGACCCCATCCGGAAATTCTATCCAGATCAACGAGAATAGAATCAGAAAGATTAAGACGAGAGGCAATTCTAGAAGTTAAAAAGGAAGCAGAATTGATATGAGTTGAAGAATGAAGGGTCGAGTCATCGGCATATGAGTGGATAGAGTTAGATGTGCAGGTGAGAAGATCATTAATGAAAAGTAGGAATAAAGTAGGAGATAAGACAGAACCCTGAGGAACACCAATATTGACAGAAAAAGAAGAAGTCGCCCCATCAACAACAGCCGACATTGAGCGATTTGAAAGAAAGCTAGAAGTAAGTAAGCAAAGAAAAGGATGAAACCCAAAGGAGGGGAGCTTGGAGAGCAGTGATGCGTGCCATACTTAGTCAAATGCTTTGCATATGTCAAGCGCCAACACGCAAGTCTCTCCGTAGTTTCTAAGAGCGAAAACCCATAAAACGGTTAGATAGGAGAGTATATCGCCAGTAGACCTCGAGCGCCGAAAGCTGTACTGGCGATCAGAATGAGTTTCGAGATGATCTAAGAAGTGAGAGTTGAGATGGGTTACAAAGATCTTGGATAGAATACAAGTGAGAGCTATATGGCGATAATTGGAATTATCAGAGCGACTTCCTTTTTCCGGAATATGTTGGACATGTGCATGCTTCCAACACAGGGAAAGTGCTAGTATTGAGATATAGAGAGTATAGTTGAACAAGGGGTGGGGATAACAGGAAGCACACTTCCTCAAAACTCGGGAAGGAATGCCATCCGGGCCACCCGCTTTCCTAACGTTCACAGATTTCAGAAGTCCATGCACCCAATCAAATGTAATCACAGGCAAAGTCATAGGACACCTTAGAGGAGAAGGAGTAGGAAGAGGAATGCCAGAATCGTCCAGTGTTGAGTTAGAGGAAAATAGGAGGCGGAAGAGATTGGCCTTTCCAGTTGGAGAATTATCAACAGAATCATCAGATAGAATAAGAGGAGGAAAGGCAGATTTACAGAAGTTGCTAGAGATGTTTTTGGCAAGAGGCCAGAAAGATTTGTCAGTAGGAGAACCAAAGAGGTTAGCACACTTTCGATTGATGAAAGCCCACTTTGCTTGTCAAACATTTCTAGATGAAAGAAAACTAGCGAGAGTGATAGGAGAACGAGAATTTTTCCACCCCTGATACCCACTGTCTCTAGCCTGAATGGCCAGAGAACAAGCACGATTGAACCATGGATTATGAGGAGAAGAAGATTTAGTTGAAGAAGGAGTGAACCTGTTCATCCCATCAACGATGACAGCTCCCTCCTTAACTTTCAAATATTTATATATCCATCATTATAATATTCCTTACTAAGGTAGCCAATTTGTAAAAATCTGCAAACTTGGAAACCTTACATTTAAGTAAATGGTCTAAATATTTTATACATATATGAGGAACAGTCACTTGACCAGAGAAATCGTTACAGACCACAAACATGTCTCCTCATTTCCATTAATAAATACTTTTCATTTTCATTGATTAACTATTATTATTATTATTATTATTATTATTATTATAAAAACTTCCTTTTAACGTGCTTTATCCCTTTTTCAGAGGGTAACACAGGGACTACAGGAAATCGAACTTTAAGGCCGGCTATCCATAACCAGTGCCACCAAAGTGTTCGCAGTTTTGTTTTTATTCTTGCCCTCAGGAAGATAAAACCCCAAATGCTACATGGAGGATTGAACTTGCGTCCTCTAGCGTGAGAGTCGGAGAGTCAACCTCCTACGCCATGAGGCATTTTTCTTATTATTATTATTAAAATTAAGGGACTTAAGGAATTTTGATAGTTTAAATAATTTCAGGGTGGTTGAACCCCCTGACCCCTCTGTCTATAGCCTTTTTATATATATATATATATATATATATATATATATATATATATATATATATATATATATATATATATATATATATATATATATATATATATATATATATATATATAATATATATATATATATATATATATATATATATATATATATATTATATATATATATATATATTAGGGATGTACCGATAGTATCGGTATCGGTAGTATCGGCCATTTTTGATGGTATCGGTATCGGTTAAAATGGCCGATACTTAGCCGATACTTCTTACTTTTTGGGTGAAAAATTATGAGAAACTTTTAGATTCAATAATAAATAGTTCGATATAGATAGCTAGTACCAAGTTATGTTTTTTTTTCCTCGATTTCCTTTTTAACTTTGATTTTTAGCGTTTCTCCAACTTGGTCTTTAGCGTAAAATTTACCTATTTGGACAGCCATTATTATAATTTATACAGATTTATCTACTTTTTTAGTTGATCAATAGTATTTTTTTTTTTTTTTTGTACGCAATTTCGTGAGAGCGTGTGAGTGCGTGAGTGTTTTTAAACTTTCTGGATTATTCATATTTTAGATATTTGCTGTAAATAGGGTTTTATCGTTTTAAATTTAGGTTTTAGCGTACGAATAAATTTTCCTCATTTCTCCTTTGGTTTTTGTCTATTTGTTTCTGTCTGTTTTTTTTTTTTTTTTGATTGCGTATTGCGTGTGCGTGTATGATAGCAGATTTGCACAGGCGTGGCTTTTTTTGACTTTACCAACATCAATGGCTTGCACTCTAACTCTGCATCCATGGAATACTACCTCTCTAACTCTAAACTTAATTTTATGCTCTTGTCTGAGACCCAGATGGCTAAGAATTCATCCTTCAACTCGTTTAATATATCCAACTATAACTTATTTTATAATTTCCGTCTGAAGGGTGGAGTATGTGCCTATGTAAATATAAACATTCCTATAACACGTCTCGAGAATCTCGAATCTCCTAACTTCGATGTTCTGTGGCTTAAAATCTTTCTTCCTTCTACTACAATATTCTTATGCTTCTGCTACTGTTCTCCTAACAGAACAGATTTTCATACCTTTTTTGATTACCTTACTACTTCTCACGAGACTGTTATATCTTCTCATCCAAATACTGAGGTCCTCTATTTAGGGGATTTTAATGTACACAAAACTGAATTGTTGGGTTCCTCTCGTACTGATTTAGTTGGGAGGAAGCTGAATCATTCAGTATTCTCAACGATCTGGAGCAACTGATTAAATAACCTACACACATTTCGGATCGTCCCAACCGATTCTTGAACACACTTGACCTATGTTTCACCACTAGTCCTTCTCTCTATAAATACACCACCTTCGCTCTTATCGGTAAATCTGACCACAACCTTACATCTCTTAATTTTAATACTTTCTCTCAACATCTCACATCCTGCCCTATCACTTTTTCGGCACTTTGATCGGGCCGATTGGGGGGCATTGCGTTGCTTCTACGCTAACTATAATTGAAGTGACTGCTTTGACTCTTAAGACACTTCAGATTCTGCCGATAAAGTGGGAACTGTAATTGTTAATGGGATGAGCAGGTTCATTCCTTCTTGGACTAAATCTTTTTCACCTCAAAATCCATGGTTCGATCGTGCTTGTTCCCTGGCCATTCAGGCTAGAGACAATGCTTATCGGGGGTGGAAAAATTCTCGTTCTCCTATCACTCTCGCTAATTTTCATTCAGCTAGATAGAAATCGTTGCAGGGATACTCTTCGACGAGCAAAGCGGACTTTCATTAAACGAAAATGCGCTGACCTTCTTGGTTCTCCTACTGACAAATCTCTCTTCTGACTTCTTGCCAAAAACATCTCCTAACAACTTCTGTAAATCATCCTTTCCTCCTCTTATTCGCTCTGATGATTCTGTTGTTAATACTCCAACTGAAAAGGCCAATCATCTCTTTGGCCTCCTATTTTCCTCTAATTCAACCCTGGACGATTCTGGTATTCCTCTTCCTCCTCCTTCTTCTCCTCTCAGGTGTCCTATGCCTTTACCTGTCATTTATTTGATCAGGGTGCATGAGCTCCTGAAATCTATGAACGTTAGGAAGGCGGGTGGCCCGGATGGCATTCCTCTCCGAGTTTTGAGGAATTCCGTGCTGACCCCACCCCTCGTTCAACTATATTCTCTATGCCTCAATACTAGCACTTCCCTCAGTGTTGGAAGCGCGCATATGTCCAACCTATTCCGAAAAAATGATGCTGCTCTGATCCTTCTAACTATCGCCCTATAGCTCTCACTTGTATTCTTTCTAAGATCTTTGAAACCTTTCTCAACTCTCACTTCTTAGATCATCTGGAATCTCTTTCCCTTCTTTCTGATTACCAGTACGGCTTTCGGTGCTCGAGATCTACTGGTGATATACTTTCCTATTTAACAGATTTATGGTTTTCCGCCCTTAGGAACTACGGGAAGACTTGTGTGGTGGCGCTTGACATATCCAAAGCATTTGACCGGGTATGGCACGCGTCACTGCTCTCCAAGCTCTCCTCCTTTGGGTTTCCTTCTTCTCTTTGCTTACTTATGTCTAGCTTTCTTTCAAATCGCTCAATGTTGGCTGTTGTTGATTTGGCGACTTCTTCTTTTTCTGTCAATAGGGGTGTTCCTCAGGGTTCTGTTTTATCTCCTACTTTATTCCTGCTTTTCATCAATGATCTTCTCACCTGCACATCTAACTCTATCCACTCATATGTCGATGACTTGACCCTTCATTCTTCAACTCGTATCAATTCTGCTCCCTCTTTTACTTCTAGAATTGCCTCTCGTCTTAATCTTTCCAATTCTATTCTCGCTGATCTGGATAGAATTTCAGGGTTGGGTCGTCTCAAGCTTGTGAAATTTAATTCTTTAAAAACCCAACTTCTACAAATCTCTCTCTCTCTAAGACACTTAACTTTTCTATCTCTTTCGACGGTTCTCTCGTCTCTCCTGTTGACAATATAAACATCCTTGGCCTTAACATAAACAAAAAAATGTTTTGAAAACCTCAAATCACAGTGGTTGCTAGGGCGGCCTCAAAGAAACTGGGAGTTCTGTTTAGAGTGCGAGACTTTTTTTCCTCTTCTCAGTTACTCCACCTATACAAGGGTCTCATCCGCCCTTGTATGGAGTACTGCTCTCATATCTGTGGGGGGCGGGGGCTCTGGTTTCATCCGGCTTTTGGATAGGGTCGAGTAAAAGGCCAAAAGACTTATAAACTGTCCTGTACTTTCTAGTTCACTTGACCCTCTATATTTGCGGCGCGATGTTGGTGCTTTATCCTTTTCTATAGGTACTGTAGAGGCAAGTGCTCGAGGGAACTATCACTCGCGTACCACCACCTTTACGACGCCCTCGTAGCACAAGAGGGTGCTGTGTCGGCAAAAGACTTATAAACTGTCCTGTACTTTCTAGTTCTGACTGGTTCGCTGCGGTGCTTCTTTCTTTCCTGCCACCTCTGTTCTGTGGAATTCTCTTCCATCATCTGTGTTTCCTACTCAATTTAATTTCCCTCACTTTAAAGCCTGCGTCTGTGCTCATCTGCGTAATTTGCGTTAGATGGATTTTTGAGACGTTCAACACCCACTCCTTGAATAGGGTTCTGCCCGTGAGCGGCGGTGACAACTGTAAAAAAATAAATAAATAAAAGGTTCTAATAAGGAATTCCTTAAGCTAGCTGAAACCCACAAGAATGGCACCTCCGACGGTGAACCACTTCTAGAATGCATTAAAATAGCATAACCGAGGAGCTTGCTCGCTTGACAAAAAAAAGAGACAGAAGTGGAAGCCGCCTTATCTGCAACCCCTGGCTGATAGTGACGATGGTGGCTTTTCAGCAAATAAACCTACTGAAGATGAGGACTTTGATAAGTTCATGGCCAAAATTGCATTGACATCTCATTCACCTTCAAAGGAATCACACCAGGGAACCTCATCGTAAAAACTGAAGAGTCATTAAGGAGCAAAGATAATTCAAATTTGCAGTCTGTGAAAGAGGAGATGAGGCTCTACGAAAACATGAGATGCTGCCTACAGAAGAGAATCCTTTCATGCGGTGGCATGAAAATGGGC
>JABUQX010058628.1:20000-30000 GCA_015478945.1 Trachelipus rathkii
ATATATATATATATATAATATATATATATATATCTCTATATATAATATATATATATATATATATATATATATATATATATATATATATATATATATATATATATATATATATATATATATATATATATATATATATATATATATATATATAATATATATATATATATATATATATATATAATATATATATATATATATATATATATAATATAATAATAACATATATATATATATAATAACTATATATATATATATATATATATATATATATATATATATATATATATAGGCTGCTATATATTGTAAATAAAGCCACTTTCCTTACATATGTTTAAAATTTTATGTGCATTATCGAGACTCGTATTTGTGTTAGTATTAATTATTTGTTTTTGTGTGTAAGGGTATGTATGTGTGTGTGTGTGACCAACAAGAGAAATAAGGAAGGAAACATTTCAAATTAAAAATATCAAAAAATGAAATTACTTACTCATGGTCCTTTGGGGCATTTTCTGGTATAGTTTTTTCATATTTTGGAAGATAAAACTGTGGAGGTCTTTTGCCACCAACAATTGATAATCTCTCTTCAGAAGTTGACTGAAATGAATTATCTTCATTTCTTCCATTGTGATCTTCTGCTTTTACATAGAGAACATATTCCATATCTAACTGGAACATCTCTGACCCACGAGTTCGAACAACACCAGATTTCTCATCAACTTCAAATCGCCCACCAGCTATATATATATATATATATATATATATATATATATATATATATATATATATATATATATATATATATATATATATAGAGATATAAATATATATATATATATATATATATATATATATATATATATATATATATATATATATATATATATATATATATATATATATATATATATATATATATATATATATATATATAAGATGTTAATATATATACTATATATATATATATATATATATATATGCTATATATATATATTGTTTAAGAAAGAACATATAATGAAGGTAAAGAGATTATTTACTTCTCTGGGATTGGAACCACCGCATGTTGCAGCGTGAGGGACAATATGCCCGGTGCTATATGATTGAGCCATCCTCCAATTGAGTCAGTAAACGAATGTTTGAAGGAGAGAAATGTGAGTTTGGTAGGGGAGGCGAGGAAGGTGCATAACAGGGAGTGAATAGCGGGATTGTGATAGGGTATGGTTATGGTCCACCTGGGCCAAAGGGATGAACCCTTACTTGACGATTTACCATAGTGAGGGTCTGTCGCGTCCCATGAAGCTCTAGGGTGGATTTTCTGTCAGTGACGAGTTCTCACTAATTAATGGTACAGAGGGGGCGGTAAGGCTGGGCTTTCCTTTCAACTTTTTTCATATTCTTCTACTGCTTTTTTCTTTTCTGATGCTTGTTACGCACCTTACCCAGTCTTTGGGAAAAAAGAAAAATATATAAAAAAAAATATATATATATATATATATATATATATATATATATATATATATATATATATATATATATATATATATATATATATATATATATATATATATATATATATAAACCTACATGTTTGTATATATATTCTTCTTCTTCATCTTCATATATTTTCCCCAGAATGGGGTAGGTCTTGCTTGTTTAACATCGGAAGAAAAAGCAGTAGAAGCATGACACAAGTGAAAGCCCGGCCTTACTACCATTGTTGATGGGAACCATCGCCCAGTCAGAAAATGGCCTAAAGCTGCATGGGGCAGCGATGGACCCTTTATGGTAACCTGGTGGGCGCTCTGCCTACACTCCTGTTATACACCTTTCTTCTCGCCTCTATCAAACTCACATTTCCTTCAAACATTCGTTTACTAACTCAATCCACTCTTCAGTCTCCCCTTCGGTCGGTTTTTCCAACACTACTCCTTACACTATACATTCGCTTAACAACCGACTATCATTCCCATCCTTATATGACCAAACCATCCCAACATACTTTCATTTATTCTCTAACATTACCCCTTTCTTCTACACCACACACTCCCTAGCGTTCATTACTCATTTTTGTAATTCTTTACTCAAACCTAGCACACCCCTAAGATTGTCCATCTGAACACATTTGAACTTTAGATCTATGCTTCTTATTCCAGACCATAGTCTCACTTCTATACAATAACACAGGTAACAACATACCCTCATGTAGAACCCTAGCACTCAAGACTTAGTCCTTTACATTCACCAACGATTTAATTACCAGGTAATCTTCACTGCCATTCACAAACTTCCTACACACTCTGCATGATCAGGTTCCCTTCCTCAAAAATCAACATATACTATCTTTAAATGGACACTTGTTTCCAGCTGTTCACCATCTAGCATAACTTCACACTGAGGACTGTCCTCACTCCCAACCATAACCTTACTCTTATCCACATTTACTTTCAGACCTCTACACACACCTGCCAATCTCTCTGCAATCCTCTCAAACTCTCTGAATTGCCACACAAGACAAATCATCCGCCCTTATAATGGTGGGCTCCTCCATGTCTACATTCTCCACCATTCTATTTTTGTTCTACCATCCCACCTCCAATTCTTTCATAACCCCATCCATATACAAATTAAATAACCAGGAGACATAACACAACCCTGTCTTACTCCGCTGTTAATCTAAACCAATCACCATTGACACCATTGTTACCTTCACTATCGTCATATCTTTTGACTCCACATTCAGAAGCCTACCACAACACCATATATCATAACACCTGCCCTGAAACCTTCCTATTAACTCTATCCCCTTGCCTGTTGCCGTCCATAAAACCTAAATACAATTTGTCTTCTTCTCCCTCATTTTTCTCAATCATTTGTTTCAATGTAAAGATTTGATCCACATCCTCTACCACCCTAAACGCACCTTGTTCTTCACCCATCAGTCTTCAGTCACTCGGCGCACTCTTTACGACAAAATACCAACCACCTTCCCTACAACACTCAATAAACTTATTTCCCTATAATTTCTACAGTTCCCTTATCTCCCTTACCCTTATACAAGGGTACTGTACGCTCCTCCAATCCCTTGGAACTATATATACCCTCTATAAACGCTTTATTACACAACTTCCAAATCCAATCAATCACCATCTCGCCTCCATTCTTGATCATTTCACCAGTAATTTCATCTATACCTGCAGATTTACCATTCTTCAACTTCTCACTCTACCCATTACCTCCTCCTTACTAATGACCTCATCCCAAAATACCTATTCCTTCTTGTACCATCAAACCCACACATTCACTATCACCTCTTCATTACAGTTAATATTTTTGCAGATTTTTGAAGTGTTCTTTCCACACTCCTCCCACACCCATTTCACAGTTACAAAAGCACCATCTCTATTCATTATTCTAAGCAGATTCCCCTTATTCTCATTCTTAACCTTTCGCGCTTCCTTCCAGAAGAGCTTCCTATTCCTTTGTAAGTCCCATTCATCCTCCTTCCAAACTGTCATTTACCTCTTTTTTTCTCCTACGTATACACCTTTTAGTATTTCTTTTTCCTCCTTATATAATTTCAACATCTTTCTTTTGAGTCTTCATCATTTGCTTTTAATCGCTTCTTTTTTACCTTTAGCCGCTTTCATCACCTCTTCATTCCATTCACTGTTAACATTCTTACTTCCTACTTTAGCATCCACATACTTCCTTTGCACTACTAACAATTGCTTCCTTCATTTGCTAATTTGTTCAGTATCAACTTGTTCACATTCAACCGTTTTACCGGGCGCTCTTACATACTTATCCTTATTGTCTTGCTCACTTAACTTCTCACTCTTATTTACCCACTTCCTTCAGTATCACCTTCCTCTCCATCTCAAGCCCCACACTAACTTAATTTTACATACAGACAACATAATGATCCGATAATCCCATTCTTAAACTAACTAATTTAACATCCAACACATACTTCAACATCTCCTTCTTCACCAACACTAAATCAATCATACTTTTCATTTCGATACCATCTCTGCCTACACCAACTCTGGTATACTTATGGATACTCTTGTGTTTTAAGAAAGTATTACTTACACTTCCTCACAGAAATTAATCACCTTCCTACCATTCTCATTTTCTCCTGCCACCCCAAAACCACCTGTTATACTATCCTTTTTGATCACCTATCCAACCATTCCAGGTCCCCAAAACTATCAATCTAAACTCCCTACTCACCCATCAGAGATGGTGTCCCAAAAAATCGTGCTATCTTTAGCGTTTCCCTCAGATGAACCATACGTCTATTCACACATACCTTGACTTGCTCAAGCACCGGTGTATTAAATTCCTAGGACTCACACATTCAAGTTTACCCTTAACCGTACCACAGGTCACTCATAAGAGGTACAACTCCTTCTTCTCTCTCATTCATTTCCACCAGCACACACACACATTTCACCCCACACCACTTTTTCACGGTTTCCTTTCATCTTTGTTTCCGTCACAGCGAGCAAATCAAATTTCCTTTCTAAATACATCCATCACCTCTCTCTCCTCTTCTCCTCAACATTTATTCCTCTGACATTTCAACAACACACTTTTGATTCATACAATTTCACTTAAAAGAATAAGAAAGGCCGTTTACGGCATACGACCCTCTCCGGGCCTGCATATATATATATATATATATATATATATATATATATATATATATATATATATATATATATATATATATATATATATATACCCGATTAATATATATATATATATATATATATATAAATATATGCTATATATATATATATATATATATATATATATATATATATATATATATATATATATATATATATATATATATATATATATATATATATATATATATATATATATATATATATATATATATATATATATATATATATATATATATATATATATATAAAAAATTTATATTGCACTCTTCATTGGCTACTTCCAAATGTAATGTGGCTTCTTAATTATTATAGTTAATTATTAATTATTATTAATTTTAAATAACAAGTATTAATTAAATTTTTGAAATTCAGCCTAGCTTTCATGGTATATGCGAACCCACTTCTTCAGGACTTGGTCTGAAGAAATTGAGTTAAATATACTGTTTAGTAAGATAAAGATCTTTTCCTAATAAGTTCTAACGATTCAATTTTGAAGAAAGTATTACAAGGTTGAACGAAGTGAGCTAATGACGAAAAGATAAAGTACTCCTATATAATATTTTAATAGATATTTATAGCACGAGTGATTAGGCAAAAAGCCCCATACATAACTTTACATTATATATATATATATATATATCTATATATATATATATATATATATATATATATATATATATATATATATATATATATATATGCTACTCATATATATATATATATACTATATATATATATATATATATATATATACATATATATAGAAAAACATATAAATATAAACAGTGTATATATATATATATATATATATATATATATATATATATATATATATATATATATATATATATATATATATATATATATATATATATATATATATATATATATTTATATATATATATATATATATATATATATATATATATTCGATGCGACATTGGCGCTCTATCTCTTTACTATAGGTATTACAACGACAAGTGCGCGAGAGAGTTTATCTCTCGCATTCCGCCAAATCCGCATCACAATCGTAGTACTAGAGGCTCTTTGTTGTCGCATGAATTATGTGGGAATACTGTCAACTCAAGGCTCTCTCTTTGAAATTGCCTTCCTCCCACTCATTCATATATGTCTCAAGTCTACCTCTTCTGTCCGTCTCAACTCTCTTAGTGGGGCGACTACTCCTCCTTCGGTCGGGAGATGTCAAGAGAAATCCGGGACCCCCCTAGATATAATTGCCCAATCTGCCAACATGTTGGATTAAATAGCATCAAATGTTTAAGATGCCACAAATGGGTACACTTGACATGCTCCACATTTCGAACCCTTCCCAGAAATAACACAGGCTACACCTGCGCAATCTGTAACCCCCCTCTACTATTCAAACCCCCTCCCAAAACTAATACCCAATAACTCAATATACTACAATTTAACATCAATGGTCTTACTAATAAATCCATTGAACTCAATCATTTCCTTAAAAAACACAACATTCATATAGCTATCCTACAAGAAGCTTCCCTCTCCCCCCGTTCTATGGTTATGACTCCATTTTCTCCCCTTCCCAACCTCCTTAACACTGATTCATAATGACATCCCCTACCACAACACAACCCCTAACACCTCCACTCTATTCCCTGACACATTAATAAAATCACAATCTTGTTCCATCCTCCTGAACAGGACTACTCCTCTATATATATATATATATATATATATATATATATATATATATATATATATATATATATATATATATATATATATATATATATATATATATATATTTTATATATCTTTAAATATATATATATATATATATATATATATATATATATATATATATATATATATATATATATATATATTCGTCACCCCACCACCCCAAATCCCCCCCTATCAATATTATCCACATTTCAAAATCTTATTCTCTTAACGAATTAGAATCCCTAATATTCTCAATTCAACTTCCCACCTGAATCCCTCCCCAAGCAAACCAATCCCCCACCTCCCCTGATGTCACATTCTGTACCCCCTCCTTACATCACTGACTAACCTGGGACACCACTACTGACCTACACTCAGACCACCTCCCCATTCTCATTTCTCTAACCTCCTCCCATCAAACCCCCCCAAAAAAGATCACTACATACACTACAAAAAAGCTAACTGGCCAGCATTCACTGACCATATCGAAACCCATATTAACCCCACACCAATCCATGACACAACATCCCTACACACCTCCATTATTCAATTAAATAACTTAATCACCAAGTCAGCTAACCTATACATACCCAAAGGCCACAGAAAATCCTATAACCCCAAACTCTCCCCTGAAATCAGCCAACTCATCAAAGAAACTCCCTTCGAAAACTTAGACCATATACCCCACTCATCACCAACCAAATAACAAACCTCAATACCCAAATCACCAACCTCATAACCACCAACACCACCAATAAGTTTTCAGAATACTTACAATCCAACATCTCACGCATTGATAATAAGAAAACCTGGCAAGTCATCAAAAAATTAAATAACTCTCGAAACAACCCCCCTCCCTCCCACGAATCCCCCTCCTTACCTGATAACTCCCTCCCTTCTCCAAAACAACAATCAGACCGCCTAGCAAAACATTATGCTAACATTTCTCGCAAACCAACCCACCCCAATAACAGGAAAATAAAAAAACAACTCAGAAAACTCCCCTCAGACCACAACCCCCACCCCCTTTTACAACAGAAAGGATATCAGAAACCATCAAAACTCTCAAAAATTCTCCGGCTACAGGACCAGACTCAATCTCTAACCTACATCTAAAACACCTCGGTGAAAAGGCACTTCTCCTTATCACAGAAATCTTCAACAAATCCTGGCAACTTAACTATATACCCTCAATCTGGAAACAAGCATTCATTATACTAAAAGACCCCAACTCCCCCTCCTCTTACCGCCCAATTTCCCTCCTCTCCTCCATCAGTAAACTGCTGGAGAAACTAATATTAAACAAAATCTCCCCTCTCATCACCCTCCCAGATTTCCAACATGGCTTTAAAAGCAACCACTCCACAACTACAGCCCTTACCTCCCTCACCCAACACATCATCAATGGCTTCAACCAATCCCCATCCCATAGATCCATTCTCACAGCAATCGACATCAACAAAGCCTTTGACACTGTCCCCACATTCAATCTTATTCAAAAAATCCTTCAATCCCCCTAAGAAAATAATGAAAAAATGGCTTTCTAATTTTCTCACTAACAGCTTGCCAAGGTCCTCACAAAAACCTCTCACTCCATTAAATTCACAAAACGGCGGTCCCACAGGGCATAGCTACTCTCTCCATTCTCTTCAATCTTTTCCCCAGCAGACCTGCCCCATCCTTACCACCAATCCACCAAACTTATCACATATGCAGATATCAGCCTCAATTCCCAACATCCAGATGTAAATATAGTCAAGAATATTTACAACAATTAGAAACTTGGTTCCTCTCCAACGAATGACCACCTCCCATCTCAAATCCTCCATCACCCTCGTAACCACCGACCGCCACCAATCATCACTCCACCCAATAGTTTTCCTGAACAATAATCCACTCCCCCTAAACAAAACTCCAAAAATATTAGGGCTTACCTTTGACACACACACATGGTGATCTACCCCCCACATCGACCCATCACCTCATCAACCCAATGAACTAAACACCCACTCCGAGCCTTTCCAACTTGTGACAGGAAGCACACCCTTACCACCACTTATAAGCAACTCCTTAGAACAAATACTAAACCTTTATGCTTCCCTGCCTGGTTCCCTGCACAGTCAAAATCTAACTCAAAAATATTACAAATCCCACAAACCGCCCTTAAGGTATCACTGGGTGCACTGAAACTACCCCTATCCAACATTTACATGACGAGACTTGCATCCTTCCTATCTCCACCCACCGACTCAATTCTACCAGAAAACCCTAAATCCAACCCACCCATGTCACCAAATATTCTCCAACCCCTCCTGACACAGATTAAAATCCCCACCCTCCTCACCAGCTAAATTCTATAATGACATCTACAACATTATTCCCCCTCCCCCTCCCAATAGGTCATGGCTTACACATATCCATACACAACTAACTAACACGTACCTACAAAACCGCCCCAATAACAATTTACTAAACTCCCCCTCCCCAAAAATTTCCCCAATAGAAGAAACACTGTCCAGAAGAGGCCAAATTGACCTCGCCCGGAGCAGATCAGGTCACCACCCAAAACTCTTACAATATAAATATAAATTCAAACTAGACAATGTTACCTCCCCCACCTGCACCAGATGTCACAATTCCCAGGACACAATGGAGCACCTCCTTCTGGGGTGCTCCGCTCTCGACGCCCCCCGTGCCGACTTCTCTATATCTTCCCTTCTCGACCTGTGGAACCGCCCAAGAGCAGTGGCCGGCTTTCTGGAGGTGTGGCCCTCAATAGAAGAGGTGGGCAGGGGCAGAAAGAAGAATATATATATATATATATATATATATATATATATATATATATATATATATATATATATATATATATATATATATATATATATATATATATATATATATATATATGTATATATATATATATATATATATATATATATATATATATAAAATCATCTTCCTCCAACCCCATCTTTGGGGTGAGGTAATAGTTGAGTATAATATAGTCTATATATATATATATATATATATATATATATATATATATATATATATATATATATATATATATATATATATATATATATATATATATATATATATATATATATATATATATATATAATTAAACCGCAGTTCAATTTGTATAGATAAAATAACTCCTTGAGTGATTCTTTACTTACCGCGATTAGATCACGGACCCTCGCGAACGGGATCAATCATGAAAGAACACTCCAAAGAACATTTATATATATATATATATATATATATATATATATATATATATATATATATATATATATATATATATATATATATATATATATATATATATATATATATATATATATTAAACCAAAATTTGAATTAGTTCCGACAAAATAATGAGATATGCACTTACTTCTATCTCGAACAAGAAAATAATGAATATCATGATCTTTATCTGGATCCCGAGCTTGCAGTGTGAAGACATGAGTGTTAGGTGGGGCATTTAACTTGACTACAGTCTGCATAGGAAGTGGTCGATTAATGAAGAAAGGAGGCTCATCGTTTACATCACTTATTTGAAGAATCACACGTTGATTGTCGGTGTCTAC
>JABUQX010058628.1:35000-42500 GCA_015478945.1 Trachelipus rathkii
TTGCTTCTACGCTAACTATAATTGGAGTGACTGCTTTGACTCTGGTGACGCTTCAGCTTCTGCCGATAAAGTGGGAACTGTAATTGTTGATGGGATGAGCAGGTTCATTCCTTCTTGGACTAAATCTTTTCTCCTCAAAATCCATGGTTCGATCGTGCTTGTTCTCTGGCCATTCAGGCTAGAGACAGTGCGTATCGGATGTGGAAAAATTCTTGTTCTCCCACTCTTGCCAATTTTCATTCAGCTAAATCGTTGCAGGGATACTCTTCGGCAGCGAAAGCGGACTTTCGTGTGAAAGTTCGCTGACAAATAGTTCTCCTAATGACAAATCTCTCTGGCCTCTTGCCAAAAACATCTCTAACAACTTCTGTAAATCATCCTTTCCTCCTCTTATTCGCTCTGATGATTCTGTTGTTAATACTCCAACTGAAAAGGCCAATCATCTCTTTGGCCTCCTATTTTCCTCTAACTCAACCCTTGGACGATTCTGGCATTCCTCTTCCTCCTCCTTCTCCTCTCATGTGTCCTATGCCTTTACCTGTAATTTCATTTGATCGGGTGCATGGGCTCCTGAAATCTATGAACGTTAGGAAGGCGGGTGGCCCGGATGGCATTCCTCTCCGAGTTTTGAGGAAGTGTGCTTCCGTGCTGACCCCGCTCCTCGTTCAACTATATTCTCTATGCCTCAATACTAGCACTTTACCTCAGTGTTGGAAGCGCGCATATGTTCAACCTATTCCGAAAAAAGGATGCTGCTCTGATTCTTCTAACTATTGCCCTAACTATGGCTCTAACCTGTATTCTTTCTAAGATCTTTGAAACCCTTCTCAACTCTCACTTCTTAGATCATCTGGAATCCCATTCCCTTCTTTCTGATTGCCAGTACGGCTTTCGGCGTTAGAGATCTACTGGTGATATACTTTCCTATTTAACAGATTTATGGTTTTCCGCCCTTAGGAACTACGGGAAGACTTGTGTGGTGGCGCTTGACATATCCAAAGCATTTGACCGGGTTTGGCACGCGTCACTGCTCTCCAAGCTCCCCCTCATTTGGATTTCCTTCTTCTCTTTGCTTACTTATGTCTAGCTTTCTTTCGAATCGCTCAATGTCGGCTGTTGTTGATGGGGCGACTTCTTCTTTTTCTGTCAATAGTGGTGTTCCTCAGGGTTCTGTTTTATCTCCTACTTTATTCCTGCTTTTCATCAATGATCTTCTCACCTGCACATCTAACTCTATCCACTCATATGTCGATGACTCGACCCTTCATTCTTCAACTCATTTCAATTCTGCTCCCTCTTTTACTTCAATAATTGCCTTTCGTCTTAATCTTTCCGATTCTATTCTCGCTGATCTGGATAGAATTTCAGGGTTAGGTCGTCTCAAGCTTGTGAAATTTAATTCTTTAAAAACTCAACTTCTACAAATCTCCCTCTCTAAGACACCTAACTTTCCTATCTCTTTCGACGGTTCTCTCGTCTCTCCTGTTGACAATAAAAACATCCTTGGCCTTAACATAAACAAAAAAATGTATTGAAACCCTCAAATCACAGCGGTTGCTAGGGCGGCCTCAAAGAAACTGGGAGTTCTGTTTAGACTGCGAGACTTTTTTTCCTCTTCTCAGTTACTCCAGCTATACAAGGGTCTCATCCGCCCTAGTACTGCTCTCATTTCTGAAAGGGCTCTGGTTTCACCCGGCTTTTGGATAAGATCAAAGGTCAAGACTTATAAACTGTCCTGTACTTTCTAGTTCACTTGACCCTCTATATCTGCGGCGCGATGTTGGTGCTTTGTCCCTTTTCTATAGGTACTGTAGCGGCAAGTGCTCGAGGGAACTTTCCACTCGCGTACCACCACCTTTACGACGCCTTCGTAGCACAAGGGGTGCTTTGTCGGCACATGAGTTTTGTGTTGATATTAGTAACTCCAGACTAGTTCGCTGAGGTGCTTCTTTCTTTCCTGCCACCTCTGTTCTGTGGAATTCTTTTCCATCATCTGTGTTTCCTACTCAATTTAATCTCCCTCACTTTAAAGCCTGCATCTGTGCTCATCTGCGTAATTTGCGTTAGATGAATTTTTAAGGCGTTCAACACCCCCTCCTTGAATAGGGTTCTGCCCGTGAGCGGCTGTGACAACTGTAAAAAAATAAATAAAAGGTTCTAATAAGGAATTCCTTAAGCTAGCTGAAACCCCATAAGAATGGCATCTCCGACGGTGAACCACTTCTAGAATGCATTTAAATAGCATAACTGAGGAGCTTGCTACGCTTGACAAAAAGAGATTCACAGAAGTGGAAGCCGCCTTATCTGCAACCCCTGGCAACAGCACTGATAGTGACGATGGTGGCTTTTCAGCAAATAAACCTACTGAAGATGAGGGTTTGAATATGTTAGACTTTGATAAGTTCATGGCCGAAATTGCATTGACATCTCATTCACCTTCAAAGGACATGGAATCTCCTAGTAAAAACTGAAGAGACAGTCATCAAGGAGCAAAGATAATTCAAATTTGCAATCTGTGAAAGAAAGAGGAATAGGCTCTATGAAAACATGGAGATGCTGCCTACAGAAGAGAATCCTTTCATGCGGAGGCATGAAAATGGGCCAAGGTTTTCATTATTATCAGTGCTTGCAGGCAAATAATTATCAGCACCTCCTTCATCAGTCGAGAAGCGGCTATTTATAGTGTAGGTAAGATATAAACACCCCTAAAAGGTGAGCTCGCCAGATACTAGTAACTTAATGTTTTACATTACAATTTGTGAATTTTTGAATTTAGTATTGAATGATAGCTATCTTTATCTTAAAGATAAAGGAGTATATTATTATGTCATGTTTGAGTAATAGCGTTTTTATTTATCTTTCAGCTGATTAATTGAGTCTCTTCTTTCATTATTTTATTCTTTATATTATAGCTAGTTAAAGAATCTTCTTGTAAATTGTAATTATGTTAAAACATAAAAGCTAGTAGCTAAACTTTGTTAATACTTACTGGAAAGTGGAAATGGATTTTTTTTTGAATAAACACAAACATAAAAAAGTTATTAATATTATATTTGCATTTACTCCTAAAAGATACTATTTTAATTTATAAAAAGTAAATATATATACTTGGGCATCACTTTATTTGAAATATAAATGACAAAGTATTGGTTGTACAGGAATGCAATCTTGAGTTGCTAGCAGTACACAAATGTTCTATCTTATTACCGTGTATTTATTATATTAATTAAAGTATCTCGGTATCGGTATCGGCACCTAAAAATAGAGTATCGGTATCGGCCTCTTTTCTGGTATCGGTACATCTCTAATATATATATATATATATATATATATATATATATATATATATATATATATATATATATATATATATATATTCATTTATATATAATATATATATATATATATATATATATATATATATATAAAAATAGATCTATATATATATATATATATATATATATATATATATATATATATATATATTTGGGCGGTAGGGGATGAACTACTGGTTTCTCAAGAAAAATATTAGCGTATTCGGACTCAGGAAGAAAAATACCATAGAAAATGTTAAAATATCGCGAAAAAGTTTTTCTTTTCTTTTAATATAAGGAAAAATTAAAAATAAACAAATTTAAATTCCTACAAACAAATATCAAAATAAAAAAATGTACGTATTTTATAATAAAAATTCAATTGAGTATTCTCTCTTTTGTTGTTTGCCATGCAGTTGTGGAAAAATAATATAAGTAAGTGCATCCTCAGTAGGACGTAGTTTCGGAATCAGATTTCCATAAAACTGCATCACCTTGTTTACCTCTCTGAATCTTATATATATATATATATATATATATATATATATATATATATATATATATATATATATATATATATATATATATATATATATATATATATATATATATAAAAAAATAAATATATATATATATATATATATATATATATATATATATATATATATATACCGAATATATATAATATATATATATATATATATATATATATATATATATATATATATATATATATATATATATATATATATATATATATATATATATATATATATACCGGTATATATATATATATATATATATATATATATATATATAAGCATCATAAGTGTAAAATTTTGATTTTGCCCAATTTTACCCGGGTTTTTTCGTTTTTTTTTTTATGAAAAAAAAAAAAAAAAAAAAGGGTGGGTTGGGCTTTTCAAAAAAAAAAAAAAAACGGGTTTTATGCTAACCCTGTAAATTACCCACAATTCATAGAATGAATGAATGAAATTGGATCATGTCCCTGGTCTTCTTTGGTACTTGTTGTGAAAAACTTTCTTGGGAGCCCAAGAAGGGGGACAATTACACTCAATTAGTAAAATATGCTGTTTAATTTCAACAGGCTAGACTGTAACATGAGTGTTAAAGTCCCCTATCTGCACAGTCACTTAAATAGCTTTCCAAAGAACCATGATGACCTAGGCGAAGAACAAGGTGAAAGATTTCACCAAGACATAAAAACAATACAACCAAGGATACACATGATGGCTGACTATTGTAAGAATCTATTGCAGGATTGTCCTGGCAAAGCCCACTCTTGTAGGTCTTACAAATAGAGCTTCTTGTGCATCGAATAAATGAAAAGTGTTTCATAAACGTATACTTTTAATATGAAACAACGATTTTCATGTAGTACACCTTTCATTTAATTTTTAACACGCTTCCATTATGTTAAAATACATTATTTAAAAGCTCATTAAAATATCCTTCGGTTTTATGGGCAAGAAAAGTGTAGAATGGCATATGGTGTATGTTCTGTATATCAAAAACTAAAGCTGGTAGGGAAAAATGGATGCAGTTTGTAGAATCACAAGGTCAAATGCACTCAGAAACAGGTCTAACATTAAAGGCACCAAAATGTGTGCTGGAATGTGTTTTCATTTATTTTAACCTCTTCTGCACAAGGTGTCATTTCCAGTCTCAGCATTCGAACCAAGTTCACCAAGTATTTCTATATTCCTCTTCAATCTTTTCTTGATCTTCATTTAACTTCTCAACCTAGTGTTGATTGTGTTGGAGACATTATCAGCTAAAATGCATAGTACATATTCTTTTTGAATTTCATGCTTTAGAGAAAAAACATTCATAAACTTTTGAAAGTACATGCTTGTATGTACAGTTTTTGTACCTAAAGTCAATGTAATGCTTTATGGTAGTTGATGTTATAAACAAATAGGGCATTGATTGCAAAGTAGTGTTTTTTTTAATGGTGTGCAACCAACATTAAAAAATATGTAATGTCCTACTTGATTTTTGAGCTTGTTTTTCATTCCTCACCTTTTCTGTTATCAAATTACGAATAGTTCACCTCTCTTAAACTAATTTGAATAGAGATATTAGAACTAGAAGTTCTGCAAATTTCAAGCATTTGCATCTTTTTCACTCCCATAATTTTTAGCACTTATAGGATGGAATTGACTAAAGTGATGCTTCAAATTTTAAGAATGACATATGTTTAGCCAGAGTCAGAGAGTGAAAAATTAAAAAATTATAGCTTCACAGCTCTGGCTACACAAAATCTACTGACTCGCCTCTACATCTCTGATGGAAAGGAAATCAAATATTCACCAATATTACATGTATTATATTTGTAAATGTTAAATATATTTAAGGAAAAGTAGAGAAAGCCTCGACACTGAAAATATTTCACAAATAAGAATTGGAAAGCAGAGAACTCCATTCCATCTTTAAGAACCTATTACATAGTGAAGAAGATATATTTTTTACTTGGATCTCAAAGATCAATACTTAATCCTTGATCACTAACAATATCACTGAACTAGACAGACTGCTAGCTCTCTGTTGTAGAAACTTGTAGAAAAGTATATAATTCTTAAAAGAAGCTCATTTAATACAACTAACAATACGAAATATATCTGGGGCCTAGTCTAAATATACCTATATATATATATATATATACTGCAAGTTCAAGATTGTCAAAATATATCATCCAATGAGATTTTTTTTATTAAATATCTGCAATTTTTCATACAAAGTTCTATGACTTAGCTTGTATATGATGTTTGAAAAAAATTATGAAAACTTCAACTTTGTGTGTCTCAAAAATAGATATTGCTGTAACTTCGTAACTAATAATTACAACTGAAATTTATTTGTGGGCATTGTAAAGGTTTTTATTATATTCAAAAAAACTTTTATTACTATTTTATACATAAAAATATGAAAAAATGGCACATCCAAAGGTTTTTAGAAAAAATTCATCTTTTTCAAACTCTCAACTATAAAACCTGTGACAGTTGGTTTACTTCACATGTGCTTTTAAATATGAGTGTGCCATGGTATGAACTACAACATTTTCCAGCAGCTTGGGGTGAGAATTTTTTAGCTATGAGGCCGTCAAACAAGGGTTCTTGGTCACTTCCCTTCAGTAAGTTGTCTGTTGCCTTAGAAGCTTTTCATGACCTAAAGGGATAGGATTGAAGGATGGAACATTGCTTGGTGAGAGTCAACAAGCTGAAATAAGCAGACGCATTACGGTACTTTTGCCTCGGCCAGAACAAGATCAAATTTCCTTTATGGAGACATTCTCCTGCATCCAGGCCAAGATTAGGGCATTTTGTTCCTTCGAGAGGAAAGAACCAACCATATTAACACTTTGATAAAAAAAAAAAAAAAAAAAGGGAAAAAAAAACCAGAGCAATAAAACAACTTCCCTTAATTATGTCCAGCAGGGCAATGATGAGCTCAGCTGCTGAATGGGTGAAGTCTACCACGCTGACAAGATACCTAATAACACTACACTAGATAGAAAAATCTTATGGCATAGCATTAGAAATTCCGGGTAGGTTCAAGGATTTTTGGCAGTGACTGTATATTTATAGTAGCAATAAATTAGTGATAATAAAATATAGGCATAAATAAAATAATTTCTAAGTAATGAAAACACATTTTACCTATAGCTACCTAAGATTTAACATATAGCTATGTAATATAATTTTATAAAATAACAAATAAAAATTGATGTGTGACATGCTAACTTCTGCAAGGGAACGAAAACTACTAGGAGATGGACATTTATCAATTATTTGACCACCATCTTAAAACTTTTAAGTATTTATTATAATAAAGTACATCAGATAAGTGCTTGTAAAGGCTACAAACCATTAAATTTACAAATTATATGTTTAATAATAGAAATAATCAAGGGGAAAAAAATAATAATAATAATAATAATAATAATAATAACAATAATAATAATAATAATAATAATAATAATAATAAATCTACTTACAGCTCACACCTATGATAAACACCATCACCAATGATGATGAAGATGCCAGTATCCAGTTACCAGTGAAGATTTATGATAGATGAAATTGCAAATGTTAGTTTGGATGAATCAATGGAGAACGATGACCAATAATCAGAACAGAACAACCATGGAAAAACAGAAAATATT
>JABUQX010058628.1:45000-56440 GCA_015478945.1 Trachelipus rathkii
TGGCGGGCAATTAAAAACAAGCTTCAGTGGATAATTACAAAATCAAACACCAAAAAACTTTTCAAATATAATTGTTCATGATGAAATATTCATTGATTCTTCTTGAAGCTCCCTTGGTTTCTAATGGAACCAAATTGAAACTTTTTCGGGTAGTTGAGGCATGGAAAGAAATGCATGAAAATTTAGCTCATCTCTTCTGCTGACTATGATTCACGTAGGAGGAAAGTGAAGCTGAAGGTTCCATTTCACTTCTTTAATGGATTGTTTTAAAGAAATTGTGGCATTAAAATCGTCATACAGAAGAGAGTGAGAAAAGAAAGTCCCATTCTTCTGTCGATGTGATTATTGTACATAAAGTAAAAGGCTACATACGGAATTACATCAAGAAATAAGCAAATATATAAATTTGCCTACTTTGACCAGTGAAGACGATGATATTCCCTTCAATTGGTGGAAAAACACTGGAAATAGTTTTATGAATATGAAAAAACTAGCAATAAAATACCTTTCAGCTCCACCGTCATTAATCGAAAGTGAAAGAATATTTAGAACAGGAGGAAATATTTATGAAGCCACAAGAAATAGGTTATCCCCTGAAAATGAACGCTAACGTTCTGTCATTTTAACCCTAGAGCTTATTCAAATGAAGTTTAGTTTAATATCTTTAAATACGAAACTTTTCAATTTTCATTTAATTATTTTTAATATGTGAATGGTTTGCTATATGTAAGAAATAGTTATTTACTTTTGTTTTATTACTTTGTATATAATACTGGTAAACATGAAATTTCTTGGACGGCGTTTCGCAATTGATTATTGATGTGCTGATTCCAAAAATGTAATCGGTTTTTGCTTATCACATCGCATTTGTGAGATATTGTGTGTAACACAGATTTGTAAAATTTTATTTATTTTTCTTTTGCAATATCAGAAAGAAATATTAGGATATATATATATATATATATATATATATATATATATATATATATATATATATATATATATATATATATATATATATATATCTTCTTTCTATATATATATATATATATATACACGTCAAATAGAGGCAAAAGGGTTCACAAGGTGGAAAAGGGTTCAGCTTGGAAATTTTTTTTTGAATAGATATAAAATGGTAATTATTTAAAATATACATATTTTAAAATATTACAGTATTTTTCAAACATTTAATTTGAATATATTTATAAATTTAACTTTAATATGTGACATTTAGAACTCAAAAAATTTTTTTAAATTTTCATACCAATTTTTTAGGAAATTCCAATTTTTTTTCTAAGATTCTTATTTATAGTTTGGCAACAATTTATCATTATCTGGCTCGAAAAATTGAAAAATATAATAACTAAGGCATGTATATTAGCACATTCTTTAAAAAACAATTTTTTTAAACAGGGGCAAAAGGGTTCACATGTAGGGTGAAAAGGGTTCACATATTAGAAATGTATTTTTTTGTATTTAAATAGTTTATTTCAATTGCTTTTGAGTTTTAAATTAAATAAAAATGTGAAACAAAAAATTACAGTCTTTATTCATTTCTGTTTCAGATGGTCCAAAACACTACAACATGAATTACTTAAGGGACATTTTATTTCAAAACAAGACTTTAAAAGGGTTAATTGTTCTCTAATGTATTACCTGTATAAGTTTTACCTTACAGGATTATAACATTTCCCCCATGTATGTGAACCCATTTGCCCCCAAAAAAATTTTTCCACCTTTTTGCAAAAGTTCAAAATAAGTTATATTTGTAGGAAAGTTTTTATTTTTATTTACCATAGTATTGTTATGAAGTTAAGGTTTTATTTTATAATTTAATTTTCTTATTGAAGTACAAAATGGAATTTTGGCAATTTTATATTCTTTAAAAATCAAAATGGTGAACCCTTTTCCCCAGATATGAACCCTTTTGCCCCAATTTTTTTTTTTGCAAAACGGTTTTGTAAAAGTTCAAAATAAGGTATATTTGTAAGGAAAGTTTCTATTTTTTATTTTACCATAGTATTGTTATGGAATTAAGGTTTTATATTATCATTTAATTTTGTTAATGAAATACAAAATGGAATTTTGGCAGCTTTATATTTGTCTAAAAAACACAAAAAATGAACCCTTTTGCCTCATTTGACGGTATATATATATATATATATATATATTGGATATATGAAGGGAGAGAAACAAATCGCAATGATATGATACATGTCTTTGATAGATATATGTTAAACATATAATACAACTATGAATATAAAGAGTAATATGAGACAACAATGAATGTAATAGAAGAAATAGGTTTAGTTAATGTAAACATACCTACGATGGTAGTAACTTTTTCTTCGTAGACGATCTACTGTGCATAGCGTCTGGAATATATCCCTCATCACTCCAACAATAGTGTCGGCCATCATATTGATCCCACTTGCCCTGGTAACGTCCTTCCATGAACTTTAGATCTTGATGGAAGCGTTCACCCTGCTCATCACTAACATTGCCTAGGTTATCCGGAAATTTTCTTATGTGAGAATGTAAGTAGTGCAACTTTATACTCATTCTACATCCATGGAATGAAAACTGTCTAACAGTTCCTGTACAGTGTTATTTGTGGTTTTCCCTGTTCTAGAAAATTCTGTGCTACATCTGAAAAAGAAATCACGCTCTTGCCTCTAACACAGTCATTGTTGTACCAAAGGCAGCATAGGAGTGTCCGTAGTTGTGGGCCATCAAATATCCCAGCTTTTTCTTCTTCCCTCAGACCAGGAAACGTTGAGCATATATAGCGGAAGCATTCACCTTCAGGGTCCAGGGCTTTCACAAAATTGTTTCATCAAACCAAGTTTTATGTGTGGTGGAGGTAAGATGATGTATGATGTCTTCTCTCTGTACAAGTGGTTCACGTGCGATGTTCCTGTCACCTGGGGTCAAGGTTTCCCTCGGTGACATTCTCTTTTGGTCCAGTGATCCTTTGCCGCCCGGCTGTGTCGCACAGGAAGCAGGGATATTTGGTGAAACCTGCATGCTGACCAAGAAAATGTTTACCATTTGAGGTCGACGCATATTACCATCCATGTACCTGATATTGTAGCCTCTCAAACTGTCTTGATTTTTGCATACTCTCTCTCATCCGTACTATTTACCCTACTGGAACAGAGCGTACCTGTTGCCCGTTTGTGTAACAACACACACAAAAAACTGCTCTTGGAAGTGTCAATAAACAGTCGCCTCTCACCTGCTGGGAGTCCCATGGCGAGTAGTAGGCCTGCAACTTCACTGCAATCAAGGTTACCATCTGACTGAAGAGCCTCCGGGTCTGCTTCTCTGTTACGATAAAATGTTACTTTGTGCCATGGTCCAGTAGTCATTTTCATGCAACCTCGAAGTAGCCAACAGCTCAGGACAACTTCGGCAGATACACTCCTCTCTCATACAAGATCGTTCAGTTCACCCTGCGTGAACAATGAAGGACCATCCGACTGTATTTCAGATGGATGATATAGCCATCATCCAGGTCATTGGCATTCATACATGTAGGCGTCACTAAAGTTACCACATGCTTCCCGAATATACGACCGCAGTAAACTTGCTGCTACTGTAGATATATGCGGGTGCGTCTATACAGCCTACGTAGTGCGCACATGAATTTTGTCATTCCTAGGTGAATATGCAAAAATAAGGATCCATGATTGAACGGGATGTGATACAGCAAATCCGAGAATATATATATGGAATCGGCACCTCAATTACTATATATCTGCTACAAAAGTCCATCAAGAAAAATTTCACCTTTTTTGTTGACCAGTGTAAAAGTTTTTCTTTATTTTCCCTAAATGGATGACGAACTTTGAAATAACTATTCGGCCGAATAGCGAAGTGATTATTCGGCCGAATATTCGGTATTCGGCCGAATACTTTTAGCCGAATATTCGGTATTCGGCTTTTTTACTATTCGGCACATCCCTAATATATATATATATATATATATATATATATATATATATATATATATATATATATATATATATATATATATATATATAATATATATATATAATTATATATATATATATATATATATATATAAAATATTAGGGTGCCCTTTATCATATAAGTGGGAACAAAAAAAATTCTTATTTTTAGCAGTGCCAGTTATTATTTTGTTCCAATGTGTCTCAAAATGTTATGTACCAATTTTAGGCTTAATCCAAGGTTGTTAACACGTCGCGCTATAGTCCTACAAATATAATGGAAGTTTCCTTTAAAAAATTACATACTGGTCTTTTTTTTTACAAAAACTTTTTTATTTCTAAAGCAGTTACAATAAAACTTGGAGAAATAGTATGGTAAGAGGATATAGACATTTTTTGTTTAATAACTATAAAATAACAAGTTGGCAACCCTCTGCAACGCCAACGAGATAACAGTACTCGTGCATGCTCTAAACAGGTTTTAGGAAAAACTCACTCAGTTATAAGTGTTTTTTTTTAACAAAGAGTGTGTGTGTTTTCGCAAATAACATAACATTTTTATTTACAGTTGGTGGTTATTGTAATTAATAGCAAAATGTTGAAATCTTTACGGCAACAAATATTTCTAATTGGACATTACAAACATCAAATAACAGGTAGCAAGTTACCATCAAAGGGAGATTGTTTACGTAATTTGCTTTATAACAAATATAAGAGTTGTCAAACTTAATTTTAATGAAAGTGCAATGCTTGCCGTGGGCGAATGCTTGATTTATTAGAGGAAAGCAAAAATCTATGCACAAGAACATCGTAAATGTAAAGGTAAATTGACGGCATTATATGATACATTGCAGAATTTGGTCAAGGATAAGAATAAAAGTAGCAATTTCATTCTAGAGAAACAACAAGAATTTTTTAATAATTTGGAAGATCTATTTGACATAACACATCAGAATGCCTTGCAAATGATCACAATCGAAGAAGATAAGACTATTTCTGATAAAACAACTTGAAAAGGGACGACCAGGTTCGATGGTCAGTGTTGATAGAAAACTATATGGTATTGAAAAAAGAAGGTTGCAGAGATTAGAAAAGGAAAGAGTAACAAAAAGAAAAAGTTTAGATGATCCATCAACTTCAGCAGTTTTTTCTGAATGTAAGTTTGAGATATAATTATATCTCAAATTTTGATAATAATCTGGATTTTTTCAGTTCTAACATTTTAATTAAATTTTCAAATCTTCAAATCCTATATTATATACCAAACAAATCTACGAGTTCTCCAATTTATTAATTTAAAATATAGTAGACCTAAAATCTTCTATTAACTACCAAACTAAAATCTATGAGTTCTCCATTTTATTACGGTATATCTTAATTAAAATTTTAGTTCACTTTCAAAAACTTATTATCTAATGTCTTTTTCATTATCTTTTTCAACAACTATATATACAGCAACTTTTGCTCCTCTGCTTCATTCTTGCTCCTGCGACCTCAATATTCCCTCCAGATTGACCTTCTTTACCTCTGTAAACCTTTGGATTTTTTGGTTGATATAATAAAAGAGTCATGCAAAACCTGACTTTCATTTCACACTGACAAAGAAAAATGAAAACAAGTATAATTATTATTTAGTTAGTTAGTTCCTGGTAATATGTAACGAATATGTTATTAAACAAAAGTCTTATTTTAGTGCAAGATGTGGATGTTGTTTCTGACTCAGACAGATTTTTGTCAGAATCTCTGTTAGAAAATAATGTGGAAGGTAGTGAGAAAAAACAACAAAATTTAAGTGTTGAAAAACCAAAGAAAAGAGCTTGAATTAATTTACTCATTCCATGATTAGCTGCAGCATTAGATAAATGTTGTTAGTGAGCGAGATTCCGTTCATTTAATAATGGTATTTATTTATGGAAGCCGTTTCTTTAGATCCAGCCCCTTATGTTATTAATCGAACATCTATTCTAAAATAATGAAAACTATTTCCAGAAACATAAAAGAAAACTTCTAAGCTATTGATAAATAATTTGTAACCATTCACTGGGATACAAAGTTGTTACAAGATATTTGTGGCAAGCTAGTATAAAGATTGGCTATAATTGTTACTGGAAATAATGTAGAACAGTAACTAGGTTTCCCAGATTTACAAACAGCTACCAGCAATGAAATGGCCTCTGCAATTTAAGAGAATTTGGAAGTGGTATTTGATTGAAAAAGTACAAGCATTTTGTTTTGATAACCACTGCTTCAAATAGGCAGAATTAAAGGTACTTGTACGTTATTAGAACAAAAATTGAACAAATATTTTATATTTCCTTGCCATCATCACATTTTTGAAATTATATTAGCAGCAGCAGTATTTACAAAAAGCAAACTTGTAGCTTCAAGGCCAAACATTACATTATTCAGAAGATTTCATGAAAATTGGTCTAATATTAATTTTTGGAAATTCATTCCAGGTGTTGAGAACCAAGAAATCAGAAAAATGATTGGTACTGATGCAGATACTATTTTGAAATGCGTGAATGATATAATTTCTGAAAGGTTTCCTTGAGAAGACTATTGGGAACTAGTGGATGTTATTATTTTTGGGGGAGGCGCTAGCTAACCTTGGAAGCATACTTTTCAGAAAGCCAGGTGCATATCATATGGCCAGATGCATGGTGAAAACCATATTTTCTTTTAAAATATATTTATTTCAAAAAGAATTTCAGTTAACCAAAGAAAAAGAAATATCACTTATAACATTCTTTCTTGTAAGATGCTATGTCAAATACTGGATCCATGGAACTAAAGCAATATCTGCTCCACTAAACCAGGGGTTCCCAAAGTGGGTGCCACCTCATTTTTTCAATTTTCACTAAAATTTTGGAGTTATGTACAATACAATTCGTTTTTATATGGCAACACCATTATTATGCATCATCTACTACTCGTCTGCCATTTTCTTTGTAGTCAGGTAGTACGTCCTTGGTTTCGAATGACTCCAGGTTATTAACATTGCCAAAAAGATTCCAGTGGATTTTACGGTAACTTTGAATTATTTTCTTATTGATTATAAGAAACTGTTTAATTAGTCATTAGTGAAATTAGTGACTATAATATAATCATTATATATATATATATATATATATATATATATATATATATATATTATATATATTATTATATATATATATATATATATATAATATAATATTATATATATATTATATAATATATATATATAATAATATATATATGAATATATTTAATTAGTCATTATTAATATTAGTGACTATAATATATATGATTATATTATATATATATTATATATTTTATATAAATATATATATAGTATATATATATATATATATATATATATATATATATTATTATATATATATATATAATATATATATATATATATATATATTATATATATATATATATATATGATACTGTTGGAGGAACCTGTACATGATTTTATTTGTGTGAGTACTATAATTTTGTTGCAGAATTATGGACAATTGACTAAAAACTGGGTCTTTGAATGGAAAAGGTGGTGAACTTGTAAAAATTTCTGAGCCAACTGATTCAATAGCAATCAGCATCGCCGAATGTGAGAAACATCCCAGCAGACCCTGGTGGCCTAAGCCCAAATTATTTCTGCTCAGTCGCGGAAGGCAACTGACCGTCCCCACAGAAGGCTTCGAGGAAAAATAAGAAAATATGACCCTAGCTACCTATAACGTGATTGCTTGTTCCGGGTTTTGGAAGTGAACATTGAACCCGAAGGGGCCAAATGCGCTATACCTGTCATAAAGTTGTTGTTATGGCGCTTAGTCCCCATCCAAACATTAAAAGACATCTGGAATGCAATCATTCTGATTTAGTGCATATAAAGGTGAAGAAATCTTCAAACGCCGCGTTTTATCTCTTTAGGCAGGTTCATCTATGATGGAGAGAATTTCTAAAAATGAAAATGCAAACGTAACTGAAGCTTCATTTATTGTCAGTTTAAATATTGCAAAAACTGGAAAACCGCATAATATTGCCGAGCCATTAACTAAAACTTGCCTGAAGGATGTTGCTAGTTGAATTTTAGGTCCAGACATGGCCAAGAAGATTGATACTGTGCAGCTATCAAATAACACTATAAGCAAGCGAATTAACACAATTCAGAGTCAGTTGAGAACGAACTTATAAGAAGATTGAAAACTTGTGAATTTTTTAGTTTACAGCTTGATGAAAGTACCGACGTAGCAGGACTTGCTGTTCTTCTTATGTTTGTGAGGTACCAATTCGCAATGCAAATAAATTAGGAACTTTTGATAAGCGAAGTACTTGAGACTTACACCACTGGCGACGAAATTTTCAATGCTATCAACAAATTTGTACAGGAAAATGGTTTGGAATGGAGCAAGTGTGTGATATTTGCAGTGATGGAGAGGCTGCAATGGTTGGAAAAGTGAAGGGAGCGGTGTCAAGGATGAAGCAAGTGGCAGAATACGCCACCAGCAGCCACTGTCATACATCAGCATTCCCTGGCAACAAAGAAAGATGCCGAACAAGATTTAAAAAAAGTCCGTACTGGATAATGGCTTGTGAATATATGTACATCATGTTAAGAGCCGACGCTTCAAGCAGCTTTTAAAACGTACCCGCACAGAAGAAATGGTATGGATCACTTCACCTCCTGGTGCACACAGAAGTGGGGTGGTTTTCAAGGGGGAAAATTTTAGCCAGACTGTTTGAACTAAACAATGCATTGGTGGTCATATTTACATAGCAGTCGTTTATTCAAAAATTAACTGATGTCGATTGGCTGCTTAAATTGGGATACCTTTCCAACATATTCGAAAAACTAAATGAAACCACCACATCTCTTCAAAGGAAGGGAGGAGCACAATTAGACAAATAAAAGGGCTTGCGCAAATTTTTTATTTTTAAATTTTTTTGAAGGCGTTTGTTAAAGAGGCAAGACATCCTCCAAACTATCCTCAGCGCAAGAATGTTGTCACACAAATGAGATCCATCTTCAACCGAACTTCCTCAAAATTATTACTGCCCACTTGGAAGGTTTGGAAAAAAAAACATTGTTGTTGAGTATTTTCCACGATATTGATTCTGAGGATGTCTACAGCTGGATGATAAACCCGTTTTTCGTGGTGAACCCTGAAACGTAACTATCTGGATGCACAATATGAAGTTTTTCAAATCTGCTGGAAATCAGCGAAGACAGCACTTTGAAACTTAAATTCCACGCATGGGGCCAAGAAGAGTTCTGAATGCAAGTGTATGCAGAAAACGATGCTGTTAGCAAGCTTGCATTAAAAAAACTTGTGCTTTTTAATTCCACTTATCTATGCGAGTTTGCATTCTCAAAGTATGCTTATATAAAAAACAAAAATACAGGAGTAAACTTTTAGCATCAAAGGATTTAAGGGTAAAATTGACAAAACTTCCTTTAACTTAAAGAAAATAATGTAAAATTCATTAAAGCAGTTTCATTCTTCACATTAAAGGTAAATGAGCAATAAATTTGCATTGTGTTTTCTTGTTTTCCTAAGACCTAAGACTAAGGAGTCAAACCAATTTAAAAGTGGATGTGCCGCGATTTTTTTTTTTAGCACAACAAGGGTGCCGCGGTGAAAAAAGTTTGGGAACCCTTGCACTAAACTATATAAGATTTTTAAGAGAATTAGAGCAATACAAGCAAGTTGACGAAAGTATCGTCGAAGTAGCAATCTGTAAATTTTTGAATCATCTATATTATTTAATGATGAATATATAGCATTTGCTTTATTTGATGATTCAGTTAGTGAAGAAACAAAACTAAAAATGGCATAAAAGATTAGAGCAGCATCAGAAGAAGAAGAAGAAGAAAAAGAAGAAAAAACAAAGTTGAAAGTGAAACTATAAGCAGTCTCAAGAAATTGGCATTAAAACATTAAAAAAAGATGATGTTTCCCAATTCCCGCAAAGTTCAGATGAGATTTTACTTAAACTAGCTAGCAATTTATCTATAAAATTATTTTGTAGATTTCCAATTGAAAACTTTTTGCATCTATATTAGAGTGTGACTCGATTGCAACATTTAAGAAAGGGTTGGATAGGTATATGGATGGGTTGGGTATCATATAATATATTTAAATGAAGCCAAATTGGAAGGGGGGTTTAGTTACAGTAGTTATTAATGTTAGACTGCATGTGTGACCATAAATTAATGCATGTGGATAGTTTGGGTATCATATATAGCTATATCTTTATTTTTGACTAAGCCAAATTGGTGGATTTTTAGTTACAGTATTTTGACAAGCCCTAGGGTGCTTTGTGGATTTGCATGAGCATGTTTGGTTAGTGGGTTGACTGGGACAGTCTCGATAGGCCTATGTGGCTTCTTACTGTCTCTATATTCCTAATGTCCTAATGTACCGGAATTCCGGTCCAGCCGGAATTGGATATTTTTTTACGGTTCTGGACGGAACCGGAATTACTAATGTACATGATAATTAAAAAATTTGCTGGAAGGGATTTATTTTACATAGCCCATCTTTTAACAAAATATAATGGTAGCCTTGTGTAGTATTCATACATAGTGTATTACATACCTACAGTATTATTGAAATAAAGTTTATTCAAATATCTCAAAATATATAATAATAAGATAGAGTCGGGCGAGGTGACTGGGCCCACTTTTTTTAGAGGGGCGATTCGGTCCACTCTAAATAAAATAAAAAATAAAAAAATTTTTTTTTTTTTTTGCTCATTTAATAGCCACACCTTAGTACAACAAGTTTTATTTAGATTATCTTTAATTCTAGAGAGTTTTTATATTTTTAAAAAATATAATAAATTTTGGGTATAAAATGGCTTCAAATAGAAATTTCACTTTTTGAAAAATGTAGAAGTTTTTTTTAACTTTGTTATAGAATGAAAAATTGTGGATGGATTTTAATTATTTTTTCAATGTATACACTTGAGTAAGTTAGCTTTAAACTGGCAAAGTAAATTTTTGTTCCAAAAAGTACTAGTGGCCTAAATGCCACGGGGGCCTAACTTGGTTCCGATTCACAACCTTTCGCAAAAAATTGATGATGGGGTGATTTGGCCGCCATTGTTTTTCGTATTTTACTTATTATTATTTTGATGTATATATGTATTAATTAATTTAATATTATTATTAGTTACTTATATAAGTAAAAATTAAAATAAAAAATGAAATTTATATGAAAATACGAATTCCAAAAAAAGTGTCAAAAATTTTTAGAGCGGAGAGGGTGAATCGGACCAACCACATTTTTTCTGTTTTATTTTACGTATTCTTATTGACATTTTTATTACTTATAACTAATTTAAATATGAAAACAAATTATTATATCAACTAAAAATTAGTTTATTTGTAGTAAAAAAATCTTTTTACTCCAAATATTGTTTCTTTCTAGTTCCAGAATCTCTAAGTTCCAACATTCCAACAAAAACTA
>JABUQX010058629.1:0-7500 GCA_015478945.1 Trachelipus rathkii
CCATTTTATTTCAACATATAGAGTATATACACACTATAAACAAAGGGAAGTATATTATATATTAGTCAAACATTAATATTGTTTCAGTTTCAAGTCTCAAATATATATAGTGAGGATTTATATATATACATTATTTTTTAACTTAAAAATTATTATTTTTACAAATGGATTGTGTTTATAGGATTAAAATGTCTTATAGATACATAGTGATCAACAATATGCTCTTACTGAAGAAGGAACCTTTATTAGTTTATTAATATTGCAACAATATGGAATAATCGTTCAATACTCACTGTAAATCATATAGCAGTCACCATTACACTTTATAGTAAATTTTATACTTTTTTGTCATCTTATATTCTTTTACAAATATTAATTATTATTTATTTAGTATAATAATATTAATAAGTATATTTAAGACTCACTTTTATAGAGGTATACACATACTGATTACAATGGTCTTTCACCTCTATATTAGCAATTTTATTACAGGGAAATTTCAACTCTTAGTATAAATGCTTTGGTGATCATTCACAGACTTGTAAACGAGTACACAAAGGTTTAATTGACTGCAATCTTTGTACCCTGGCTAGGTTGTGTTTTATAAACTTTCAACTAACCTAGAGGTGAATGTATGTCTTCTACTGAATACAAAATTTTACATTCAAATGTCCAGTGATTAGATGAAAATCTGTTTTGAATGTATCTATATAGGAAGAAGCTTCTCGTGATTCTTTTGATCTCTAAATTCTATTCGTTTTTAGTCACAGCATTTAAGACATCATACTTCTCTCTCTGTATGCGCACACTTTGTATATATATACTTCATTATCTATTCTATCATTTTTCTAATAACTCTCTCTATGATTCTGCTATCTTTTATTCTCGGTTCCAATATACCGATAATTTAAATGATTAGTGGAAGTCATAATCAGTGTGATAGGTAATAAACTTTATATACTATCTTAATTTCACTGTAAAGTAATAGGATTAGATATGATTTTCTTTAATGATTTATTTATGTGTATGTGAGATAATATATAATTATCCCTATACTGAGTACATTATACCTAATTGGGGAGTTTATTCTAAATAATGAGAGCAGATATTATCTCACAAGTAATGAACTTTTCTATATATATTAATATTTTAATTAATATTAGGAAAAATCTGTCCGTCTAAATGAATAAATTCTATACTCACTTATCCCCAATAATAATATAATATAATATAAAAATATTCTGAATTTAGTAGATGCACAGGAGATAGCACTTGACAGACAATTTTCGACTATTTTCTTTGTAAATAAAATTTGTATACGAGAGCAAATCTGATGATTATGTATCTGTCGTGTGTCATCTCGCACTCTCTCTCTAGAATAATACTTATCAATACATAGAAAACACTCATTTCTATGGCAAAATAGCTTTCTGATAAGATAGGAACAATAGATAAGAATGTGTTTTTGCGATGGTTGTTTTACAAGTTAATACCTCTATAACGAAGATACACATCATTCAGAGGAACGACTTCGTTCACTAACGTACTGGACTCAATAAAGTAGATACATAAGAATAATCTCACTCGTAACATCTAATAATTTGGGTACAATTCTTTGCGATACCTCTATATATTGCCTCATATGTAGAGCATAAAAAAAGCATAATACACATTCACACAAAAAGAAAAAGGGTATTATAAGCGTAATGTCTTATTTATTATTACTAATACATGGACTCGACTGCACTCGAAACTCCCCACTAACACACAGGTTTTTAAAATTACGTGAGATTTTAATTTAAATAATAAGTCTTTGAAATTTTTTGGAAATTAAAATATAAATATGGTATCCCTACAAAATACTTAACAGTATCAAACATAAAGGGGCATACTATTAATTTCGTTTGCAATGTGATGCTGCAAATATGAAACATATTTCTTTCTCGATATATATGTCATTTTCTATGATTATTATATTTAATAGAAAATAAATTAAAAATGAAATAGGATTCACATTTCGTGAAATACGGAGAAGGCTATATAAAGCACAACTTATATTAATATCACAAATATGATAAATAGTATTATTAATAATACAATTTAACTAATAATTATAGTAATAAATAATAATATATAATGAATATTTTATCATATAAATATTAATAATACTAATTATAAATAATAAATATATATAATATTAATAATATAATATAATCACATACACTCGATATTTGTGTGGTAAGCAGCCAAAGTCGATAGCAATATTCTATATAAATTTTGCTCTCTTATAGTCCAATTACAGTAATTTATGACCTCTTTTCATCTGAAGTCTACGCTGTACGAGCATTTCAAATCTAAATAAATTCACGAGAGTCATTGTTATAACTTTTAATTGATATAGAATAAGTAGTCAAGATTAATTATATTATTATTATTATTATTATATATAAACATTATTATTGTTAATCTCTTATTAATTAATATATATATAATATATTTTGTTAGATTATATTATATATATCACTATTAATTATTATAGTATAATATATATATTATATATATATATATTTATGAATATAGGTGATTTTAGTTAATATATTATTAATATTCTAGCTTTAAAATTTCATGCTGAGAGAGAATTAAAGAATTCGTAAGTCAATTTAGTTGTTACGTGTTAAATATATTTTTTTGTTATTCGGCTTTATTTTTTAGGGTCTTATATATATACATATATATATAATTTATACTTATATTATCTAGCTGATTTTTATTACTTTCATGAGATTATATTTGCATTTTGAAAAATCTTTAATCCCATTTGTTAAATTTTAAAGGTGATAGAGATTATGATAAATTATTTCACAATTATTTAGTGTAGCAAAGAATTTATTTAATAAGAGATATAATAATAATATTTAAAATTAGGTATTAAGATTTTGTAGGTGTCAACTAAAGAAGAATTATATTAATATAATATATAGTATATATATATAGATTAAAAGGTTAGTGACTATTAAAATATAAGATAATGATATTTAATATATATATATAATATTATAATTAAGATAATATAATATACAAATAAAATCAGATATATTTATACATAATACTCATATAATAATAAGGAAGCTTTACATAAAATTAAAAATGTTTTGAGATATTTTATTCTATTAAATCTACTAAGTTAAGGTATCCCAATGTACTTATTTATTTAAGATTCTAAGCACGAATATGAGTTTAATTATTATTAATTAATTCTACATAATAAAGAGCACAAGATAAAGGATAGGTCCTAGTTATGTTTACGACTAAGTCTATTATTATATTGTCCATATACATATAAACAATTAATCCTAAATAAACTCGTCCAAAGTAACAGAGAATTATGGCTAGACAAAAAAATAATGTACCACAATTTAATAACGCATGCGCTTTAGTCGGGATGTACAGACTTATTTGTTATAACTAATTGTATTTCAATACTATTTGTGTATCATTATTTATTCAAATCAAGACATATAAAACTGATAAGAAAATTACACTGCCTTGGACTGGATAATCAAAGTTAAAGCCACATAAAAATTCTTAAAAACAGGTAATTTGAAAGTTGTTTTCAACCTTTCTTATAAGTTTAATATCAATTAAAAGCCCTAAAAATACTGTGAAAATAATTGTTATAAAAACTTAGAATGATTGTCGGGCCATATAAATTTATTAATATTATGCGTCCGCTAAATTTTACTATAATTGTAATTACTTAAATTGTGGACTTTCAGGTTTAAATAAAAAGCTATCTGGAGTAAAAATATATAATCAATTCTAGTCTGGCCATAATGGCTAAAAAGTATTAAGACACAATTAATAATTATTAGTACTCTAGCACTAGAATAATTTGTTTTTTAGTATCATAAGATATCTTGTTTCTGATATGACGCAATATTTTTTTCACTGTTTTATTGGTTAATTGATTTATTATAAAAATATATTTTTTATAATATATTTTATAATATTTTTATACACGGAAATTATTACTTTTCACAATAAAAGTTTAATCACAATAAATAAACTTCTTAAATAATATTTATATATTTTTGTCTGCGCAGTAATATATAACGCACACGATGAAAGTTCACGTAAAGATCGGCCATGCGAAGAATATTTTAATTCTAGAATTTATTTTTACACATATCTTTTTTTGATTTTATTTTTATATTTAAAATTCTAAATATCAATTTATCTAAAGGTCTTTAGTTACCAAATTCATCTAATGAATGAAGAGTTAAAGGTTTATTTGAGAATGCTAGATATCGAGTTTTCTTTTTTAGTTTGAAACTATCTATTTAGTGGTACTTTTACCTTAATAGTCCCTGTGGGCACAATCATAATTACTTTTATTAGGCTCTTAAAAATATAACATCTTATAAAATGAAAAGTGACCTATAGAGAGACTCACTGCATAACCCAATCCATCTTTCCCTAATATACTAGAAATTATTAATTAATGCCACCTAATCTTTCAGATCTCAAATTATGATATAGAATCGAGAGAACAGTAAGAATTCCATAGGAAACTGTAAAGTTCATTTGAGTAAAAGGATTTACTAGATTAGTAATCAATATCTCGTTTATTTAAGGAACTTATAATTAAAACCACCCGCAACGACACTGTGAGATGTTATAACAAGATAGAAAATAATGAGAATAGGAGCTATTTATTCGTGATGAGTTTTTTATATCTGGAGTAAATCTAAGGTGATGTTTTGAATGAGTCTATATATTTATCATAAAAGAAACTGGGAACGTTCTTTACCAGAGTGCAACAGGTTTGATAAATACCAGGCTGAGTCAATGCAACTTCTTTCCATGATATATGTTGGGAAATATAAAGCCCTAGATATTGTGCATTTGGCATTCTCGTTCTTATCTTATATAGTCAATCAAACCTTCGGGATTATAAGAATGCGTCATGAGTGGTATGTCTTCTTTTATCACTTTTCCCGCGTTCGCTCATCTCCCTTTCCCCACGAAGAAATCACGAACTCTCCATTGGTGTGCCCAATTTTTTTCATATATATAGTATTATTATATAATATATATATATATAGTGATAAATAATACTTAAAAATCATAATAATATTACAAAATATGCTATATAAGTTGACCATTCACTATTTTTCATCTTAACTTAAACTTAATCGATCATAAATTTTTAACACCATTAATTATCCTACTTTATTAGAATTAACTAACAAAATAACTATTCTCAAGTGCTAAGATAACAATCAATGTATATGCTTTAATAATGAAATCAAGACACTTACTATAAAAAAGTCGACGTATGGCAGAACTAGGCCTTACCCAGTAATATATTTGTGCAATAACGCTAAATACTTACGATTTGTGCTACAGTATATGTAAAATAATTCATCTACTGTTAATTTAATAATATCTTGATGATTAGGAATTAACTGTATGGATTCCTAACTTATATTATATCTAACTTTTTGTTTCTACGATATCACTTAATGATTCTGTCAGTCATAATTTCCTTCTTTTTTATATTCTTATCTCATTATAATTATTATTTCTCGCATTATATATCTGTCTAATATGTATTGGTATAATATTCAATTTAACTGCTAACGGGTGTCCGTTTTATATTTTTAATGTGGAGCAATAGTTACCCTACATAGCTATTTTAATGATCTAATTAATCTTTGATATACACTATTATTATATATAAATATAAGTGACGACTATAACAATAAAGGTGGTCACAGTTTTGATTTATCAGCCAACCGAGGCACTTTTTCTCAGTTTTATATTATTACTTATTACTTTTATGTAGTTCCTACCCGCTATTAGCATTTGTTTCGAGTTCTTTACTTTTGTTCTTCATGTTTTAAACTCATTTTTATTCAAACGTTTTCTTCACCACTCATTACGTTTGCTATGAGTAGTTAATAACTTATATTTTTCCATTTTATTATCCTTTTAGAAGTATACATCATACATCATCCACTCACTACATATCCCATCCTCACTGCATTTGAGCCTATACTGGGCTGATGAGTTCTGCATGGCAGACCTATTACGCTGCAAGTGAGCCGCTATATATATTAATATATTATATATGAATATACCTAAATGCGGCTGAGCGCGAGCGTGATTGCCGTGGTATAACCATCACTTCACTGATACGGCCGCTAGGTAGCTGTATATGACATTTACATGCACTGATATATATTTAATAAAAATTTAATAATATATTTATTACATAATCCATTATATATATAGTGCAATATATTTAAGGCTTATTTAAGCATATTCTTAATTCTTATCTTGAGAAAGATCTGAAGAAAACTAAATTCGTAGAAACTAGCGCAACTAAAGGTAATATAAAGTTCCAAATGTATTGGATTTCATAACTAGGCATTGTCAAGATGATTCTAAAAGTTTCTTTTTTAACTTTGCTTTCGCACTAAATAATAAGAAATACAATAAAAAAATAAATCAATATAATATATATTAATAATAAAGGTCAAATATAAATGACTTTCTTTATTATAGGTATATTAATATCTATCTCTCTATCTCTCTCTCCTATTATCTACTCTCGTTACTATTCCTCAAATAATACTATAGGTGGCTCTCAAAGAAGGAATCGGGAGTTCTGTTACAGTGCTTGCGTCGGAATTCGTTCTTCCTTAAATCCTGATCACCAGCTACTGACCAGCAGTTACTATCTACAGATGGTCTCGTTTCATCTTCTGTCCCTTGTTACTGGTACGTAGCTGATTCTACTGCTCATCATTTACATTTGGGGGTGGCTTCTCCTCTTTCACCTACTCCTCTTTCTATTGGTTAAGGGTTGATGTATTACATAAAGAGCGAAGAGTAGGTAGGACACTCTACTACTACATACAATGAGTCCGCCCTACTTCATTCACAAACTACTCTAATTATAACCTCTATATCTTCTGAGACACAGTTCAAACGTAGTGGGCGCTTTAATAATCTCACCTACCTTTTTAATATAATAGGTGATACTACTAACACGGCGGTACAGAAAATGCTTACAGATGAGGAGTATATGATCATATATATCTCGCGCTGTAGCATTCCTTCCCCATCTATATTACATCTAGCGACCAGCGCACCTGAACGACAGTCATCTCATGACTGCTATTACACTTTTTTAGTTTTGGTTCCATCCTTTAGTCAGCGCATTAATTGTTTCCAAAGGCTTAAAACGGTTTTTTTTCCATTTTAGAAAAATTTTACCCTCTTCTAAGCCGCAGACTTGACCATAATTATTAATCCGCCCTCGGTCTTAGCACAAGGGGTGCTCTGCTTTCTCGTTATATAGCTAAGCTAGTATTCTGCGGTGAAGTTAATTATATGGCAGAATACAGCATACCCCAGTGAAACGTGGTCTCGTTATTGTGTCGTTAGCCTAATATATATTCAATTTCTCTTTTCAACAGTAATGCTTATCTT
>JABUQX010058629.1:12500-26315 GCA_015478945.1 Trachelipus rathkii
CCTTCGGTTGAATTCTGAAATAGGGAAATAGATTTCTTAACCAGGCATTTATATAGAACACCCAGTGGAACATTATATATTTGATGAAATTAAATAGAAAATCTTGCGTATTTAAAGATTTTAATTATCGACGTTTTTGAGTGAATTATTTTAAATCGTTAATAAATAAAAGGAAAACGTTCGACGTGTAAAATTTACACTTGTTTAGTTTTCCTTCTAAAAAAATCACTTTTTTCGACTTAATAAAGAAATCTCGCGTAATATTTCTATTTTTTGCACAAAATTTGAAACAAATTTGACCCTAAAATTTAAGAGAAAAACCGACAAACTCAGGTAAAATTTTTACTTCGTTTCGTATACGATTTTTTTTAAGCTAAAAAGGGGAGACCTCGCTCGAAAATTTCACTTGTTTATCCGAGCGTATAGTAATGCTTTAATAATGCCTTTTTTCACGCCTTAATAAAAAAATCAGGTGATGTTTAAGTATAACGTGTGGTTTATGTTAAAAAAGAAATCAAATCTCACGGATATTGAAACAAATCCCACGTGAAAATATGAATGTAGATCTCGATATGCTTTTTTTAAGTAATTGAATCAAATAAAGACATCAAAAAATACTTCATGGTGTGAATAGGTAAAAAATGTAAGTAAATTAAACTCAAAAATTTATTTGCTTAAAAATATTTTTTATGCGTCGAATATAAATTATCATCATAGCATTACCAAATTTATTTATGAAATCATGATAGTGTTCGCTTGCAAACATACATATATAGTGAATGATTCGTTTGTATTCCAATGACAATTCATGGCTTCATTTTCTCCACAACCTTTTAATAACGTTTCTTAGGAGGGTTAACGAAGAAAAGTTGTAAACGGCAATTTTGCTTCTTCTTCACTCACGAAGACGCAGATGTCCACGCACCACCCCCAGGCTCTCAGGTAATTGTATTGCTCTATGCCTAGGTCATTATGATTAAGCGTGACCGTTCGTCCGTACCGGTCGATATAAGTCGGCGGTGTGCTGATATGGTAAACGACACAATCTTCTCGCCCAGTTTGACCACATTCTGTATACACCACCCCAAAACGATACGGATCGAATGTTCCCTCTAGTCCAACGTATAGCGTTTTGTTATCGAAGATCATATAAAAAATTTCGTTGTCGTGCATTTCAACATCCATAAAGTCAAAGTCTTCTCTAGCATATATGGGACGAGCCTCGTGTTTTTTCAAACTAAATACCAGTCTCTCCGACGACCCTTGTTTACATTCCTCAGATATTTTCTTTTTAAAACGAAGTCTTTTTCTCGTTAAATTATTGAGAAGCACTCCACCTTGGAAATAAGAATATACGCCTTTGCAAACTTCTCTCCTTTCAATTTCTTTGGTGGTGTCCGAGCCCAAGGTTGATTGAAGGAACAATATTAATAATATAATCGACAGGTTCGTCATTTTCGCGGAGTTAACTAACTAATTGTTGGTGGGTCGTAATTGCAGGCGAAGGAGGAATGGAAGAAAAGGTCGAAAGGTTTCGCCTTTATAAAGAAAAATTAGTCGGTGCCCTATTTTTTTATTAAAAAAAATTATTTACTAAAAAATAATTTTTAATTTACTATTTTTATAAAGTTTTTAATTTTAAAATCCAGTTTTATATCACAAAATTCCTTTTTCGTGAAGAAGTTTATTGAAATTGTTCGCGGGAGTTGGTTTAAGTTCCGTCGAGCAAAATTCTTGAACCAATTTCAAGAGCGGTTTTTGATTCCGTTGATAAACTTCGGTGGATAATAAACGTTCTGGGTGGTCTATCAGCTCTTCGGTAACGTTGTATTTCGCTGCATTTTTTTAACAGTTCGGAGCATGAAGATAAATGGTGGGGAATTCTCGCCGAAGTAGAGACCCCTGCGCTAACTAACGTGATTAATTTACTACTCTTTCCGCTTTTGATAGGTCGAAGGTCTAAGTGCGAAAATCTAAAAATTTCAATCCCTCGAAAAAAAACTGCGTAAGAACGAAAAACAATTATATTGCACCATCTCCACTGAGAAGTAAAAAGTGCGTTATTTCGTGCTTTCGCATTCGCGCGAGATTGTATATGTACCGAAAAAATACTTAATTTATTTTATTTGTTTAATGCAATATTTTTTACTTTAATTTATTCTCCCACGTTACCTTGTGAATTTTAAAAATTCGTTAAAAAAAGATAATGGTCGTACGTATCAATACATTTCAATCTTCAATTAGTTCTGACTTACCTGTAAGGAGGCATGCTAGTTAACGGCTAAATTCCGTTATTTTTTTTTTCTGGTGGAAAAAATTTCTCAAGGGGAACACGGGATCAATTTAAATTTTTGGCATAAAAGCCATAATCAAAAGGGAACGGTTTTTTTGTCCATATTAGAATATTAGGTTACCAAAAATTAGTAACAACGTAAGTCAAGTTCTACAACCATACTTTTAATTTAACCTGCACCTGTTAGGTCATACGTTTGAAAATTATAGCCTGTCAATATGTATGGCATCTTACAACTTCTGGAATTTCGATCTAAATTCTTTGTTGAGTAAAGCGGACAAGACGATCAATTTGTGCCCAAAACAACAACGCATATATAAATCGCACTTAAAGGTAACGTTACCTTGTTGAATTTTAAAATTCGGTAGAAAAAAATAATTGGTCGTAACGATAAATGCATTTCAATCTATCCAATTAGTTTAGGACCTACTGTAAGGCAGGGCACGCTAGTTTACGGCCTATTCCGTTATTTTTTTTTTATTTCTGGTGGAAAATTTTTTTAAAGGGAACAATCAATTTATAATTTTTTGGCGAAAAGCCATAAAAAAGGGAACGGTTTTTTGTTCCATCACCTTACGGAATTTTCCGGAAATTTTGAAACTTGTTCCCGAATTTTGAACTAATGTCCAGGAACCCCGTACCCCCTTAAACTTATAAGCAGTACCTAATGACCCTACGATGATTTTAGTTTTACGATTATCCTCAAATTATATTCGTGGGGTTATTTGCCACGTAGTTGCCGCCGTGTTTATTATTCAAAACTTGTAAGACCTTGCAGGTTGAAGGGGAACGGAGTGGGACGAGGGATGGGTGGGACGGGGAACGGTGGAGACGGGGACGAGTGGGAGACGGGGACGGGTGGAGACGGGGAACGGGTGAACGGGGAATGGGTGGAGACGGGGACGGGTGGAGACGGGGAACGGGTGAGAGACGGGAACGGGTGGAGACGGGACGAGTGGAGACGGGACGGGTGAGACAGGGGCATGGGTGGAGACGGGACGGTTGTGAGGACGGGGGAATGGGTGGAGACGGGAAAATCCGGTTTTTTAGCTGATTACGATCGATTCTTTCGCCTTTTTCCGAAATATCAAAGAAATGTTAAAATAATATAGTAAAGATGGGACCATTCGAGTGACGGGGAACGTTTGGAGACGGGGACGGGTGGAGCCGGGGAACGAGTGGAGACGGGGAACGGGTGGAGACGGGGACGGGTGGAGACGGGGAACGGGTTGAGACGGGGAACGGGTGGGACGGGGAACGGGTGGGGACGGGGAACGGGTGGAGACGGGGAACGGGTTGGAGACGGGGAACGGGTGGAGGCAGACAGGGAACGAGTGGAGACGGGGAACGGTTGAAGACGGGGAACGGGTGGAGACGGGGAACGGGTCGAGACGGGGAACGGGTGGAGACGGGGAACGCGGTGGAGACGGTGAACGGTGGAGAGGGGAACGGGTGGAGACGGGAAAAGGGTGGAGACGGGGAACGGGTGGCACGGGGACGGGTGGAGACGGGAAGAGGCTGGAGACGGCGGAAAATCTCGATTTTTTTAGACTGATTTCGGATCGATTCTTTCGCCTTTTTTCCGAAATAACTCGATCGAATGATAATATAATAGTAGTAAGGAAAATCGAGTACGGGAACGGGTGGGAGCGTGGGAACGGAGCTGGCGCGAGGAACGGGTGGAGAGGGGAACGGGTGGAGACGGGGAACGGGGTGGAGACAGGGAACGGGTGGAGACGGGGAACGGGTGCGGATCGGGGAAGGGGTGCAGACATCGCACGACGTGGACGACGGGGAACAGGTGTGGAGACGGTGAATGAGTTGGAGAGGGGAACGGTGGAGGAGGGAACGAGTGGAGACGGGGAATGCAGTGGAGACGGGGAAGGGTGTAGACGAGGAACGGGTGGAGCGGTGGAAAATCTCAGTTTTTTGCTGATTTCCGATTCGATTCTTTCGTCTTTTTCCGAAATACTCCATCGAATGATAATAATAGTTAGTACGGACATTCGAGTGACGGGGAACGTGTGGAGACGGGGAACGGGATGAGACGGGGAACGAGGGGAGACGGGGAACGGATGGAGACGGGGAAGAGAGGGGACACGGGGGAACGGTGGGTTAGACGGGGACGTGTGTAACGGGGACGGGTGGGACGGGGACGGTGTGGAGCGGGGAACGGGTGGAGACGGGAACGGGTGGAGACGGGGAAACGAGTGGAGACGGGGAATGAGTGGAGACGGGGAACGGGGGTGGAGACGGGGAACGAGAGGAGACGGGGAACGAGTGGAGACGAGGGAAAATCTCGGACCTTTTAATTATGATAGATTTTGATTTCTTTAGCACCAAATTGGCCATTTCGATATATTTATTTCTTTTAGAGTCCCATCGACGGCATTTACCTTTTTAGGGACAAATTCTTTCAGGTACGTGAAGTAAGGGGTACAGACTTCGCGTTGAATATATAAACATGGCAGCATGGCATCTTCGTTAAGAGAGAATCGAACCGAATGAGATGAGTTAGATTTAGACGAGCCGAGAAGCATTCAGTTGTATCAACATATCTCATTCAATTTGCTTCGGGTTTAATTAGTTGATCGGAACCGACGAGTTAGAGATGACTAGACGAAGATTAGAATATCAAAGGTTACAAACTAGTACAACGAAGTAAGATCTACAACATACTTTTAATTTCAAAACCTGTTACGGTCATACACAGGATATTGAAAATTATGAGTCTGTCATATTATGACATCTTTACACTATCTGGACAATTTCCCGATCTATTCTCCGTTGGTAAGTAAAGACGCGCACAAAGAGATCCAAATTTTGTGCAAAACGCTAATATAATGCACTAAGGTGGACGTCCTTGTGACTTTTTAAAATTCGTAGAAAAAAAAAATAAATGTCGTACGTAAATGCAATTTCATCTATCAATTGTTATGACCTACCTCGTAGGCAGGCGCGCTAGTCTACGCCTAAATTCCGTTATTTTCTATTTATGGTGAATAAAAATTTCTAAAGCGACAATCAATTATTTTTTGGCAAAAAGCCATAATAAAGGGAACGGTTTTTTGTTCCTTCACCTTACGCAAGAAACATTAGGGTTTTTTCCAGGAAATTTTGAAACTTGTCCCCTTAAACTTATGAGGAGTACCTTAGGACCCTACGACTGATTTTAGTTGTACGATATCTCATTTATCCTGCGGTTATTGGCCACGTGTTGACCGCCAATGCTTCTATATATTCAAAGACTTTCCTCATTTTCAATTTTGTTTCCTGCGGCTTAAAATAGCGAATCAATACGAAATAGAGAATGAGTTATAGGACTTAGCCGAAGCCGAAAATCCGATAGTTGGTAAGAAATACCCAAAATCTATCATCTTAGACTCTCAAAAGGTTATACAAATAAGTTACAAAGGAAGTAGATCTACAACATTACTTTAATTTCAAGACCTGTTAGGTCATACAATTTGAAATTCTAGCATGTCATATTATGGCATTTTTCACTTCTTGGACGGGAATTTCCGATCTTTAATTCTTTGTAACTAAAGGGAACAAGAAGATCAATTTTGTGCCAAAACGCATAATATAATCGCACTAAAGGGTCCATTGTGAATTTTAAAAAATTCGACCTAGAAAAAAAATAATGGTCGTACACCGTAAATACAAATTTCATCTATCAATTAGCTTATGACCTAACTGTGAAGGAGAGGCATTGCTAGTTTACGGCCTAATTCCGTTATTTTTTTATTTTTTGGTGGAAAAATCTCTTCTAAGGGAACAATCAATTTATATTTTTGGCAAAAAGCCTAATAAAGGGGAACGGTTTTCTTTCGTCCTACTTAGAATAAATTAACAGGTTTACAAATGTACAACGTTTGAAAATTAGACCTGTCATATTATGGCTCTACTACACTTCTGGAAATTTTCCGATTCTAAATTCATTTGTGAGTAAAGAACAGGAAGATCAAATTTTGAGGTCATAACTTGATTAAATCTTCCTAAAGGGAACGTTAACTTGTGAATTTTAAAAATTCGTAGGAACCTCGCCGTGACATTTTCATTGGTCGTCGTAGATTTTATTACGCCAAAGAATAAACCTCGGTGGAGGAATTTCATTAATTTTTACTCACCGATAGTTTTCACTTAAACAAAACACACACATTTTTTCTTAACGATAAAATATAAAATTCGTGTAAAATTCCTATTTTTCGTGGCGAAAAACTCGCGGTTTTGTTTAAAAATAAAGAAACAATTCTCGCGCGCGCATTAAAACAGACCCCACGTGGAAATTATTTGCGAAAAAAACGAAAAACCTCGCCGTGAGATTTCCATCGAGTCCTCGAGAACTTTTTATTTCGCTAAAGAAATTAAAACCTCGCGTGGAATTTATTATTTACCCTACCGCTAGTTTTCTTAAAAAACCACTTTTTTTTACGAATAAAAATATAAAAATTCGTGATTCCTTTATATGTCGTCGAACTCGCGCTTTTGTTTTAAAATAAGAACATATTCTCGACGCTTAAACCAATCTCCGATGGAAAATATTGCTGCAAAAAAAACGAAAACTCGCGTGAGATTTCCCATCGAGTCTTCGGTGGATTTTTAAACGCCAAAAAAGAAAACCCTCGCGTGGAATATTCCATAATTTACCTCATCGTATAGTTTTCCTTAAAAAAAACACTTTTTCTACGGTAAAATAAAAAATTCGTGTAAAAATTCTTATTTTTCATACGAAACTCGCGGTTTTGTTAAAAAAAAAAGAAACGATTCTCGCCCGCCTTAAAACAAACCCGCGTGGAGATTATTTGCTAAAAAACGAAAACCTCGCGGGCGATTTTCCATTGATTCCTTGGTGAATTGTTATGCGCCAAAAAAGGAAAACCTCGCGTGGGAATTTCACCGGGTTAATCGAACTTTTAGTTTTTCCTTCTAAAAAATCACTTTTTTAACGACGTAATAACAAAACTTGAGTAATATTTCTATTTTTCGTACGAAACTTGCGGTTTTGTTAAAAGGGAAATGATTCTTACGCGCATTAAAACAAACCCCACGTGGAAATTATTTGAGATAAAAAGAAAATCTTGCGTAAGATTTTTAATCGCGTTTTTTGGGATTTTTAATCGTTAAAAAAAGGAAAACGTCGCGTGTAAATTTCACTTGTTTATTCGATTGTTTAGTTTTCCTTCTAAAAAAATCACTTTTTTCGACTTAATAAAGAAATCTCGCGTAATATTTCTATTTTTGGCACAAAATTTGAAACAAATTTGACCCTAAAATTTAAGAGAAAAACCGACAAACTCAGGTAAAATTTTTACTTCGTTTCGTATACGATTTTTTTTAAGCTAAAAAGGGGAGACCTCGCTCGAAAATTTCACTTGTTTATCCGAGCGTATAGTAATGCTTTAATAATGCCTTTTTTCACGCCTTAATAAAAAAATCAGGTGATGTTTAAGTATAACGTGTGGTTTATGTTAAAAAAGAAATCAAATCTCACGGATATTGAAACAAATCCCACGTGAAAATATGAATGTAGATCTCGATATGCTTTTTTTAAGTAATTGAATCAAATAAAGACATCAAAAAATACTTCATGGTGTGAATAGGTAAAAAATGAAAGTAAATTAAACTCAAAAATTTATTTGCTTAAAAATATTTTTTATGCGTCGGATATAAATTATCATCATAGCATTACCAAATTTATTTATGAAATCATGATAGTGTTCGCTTGCAAACATACATATATAGTGAATGATTCGTTTGTATTCCAATGACAATTCATGGCTTCATTTTCTCCACACCCTTTAAAAACGTTTCTTAGGAGGGTTAACGAAGAAAAGTTGTAAACGGCAATTTTGCTTCTTCTTCACTCACGAAGACGCAGATGTCCACGCACCACCCCCAGGCTCTCAGGTAATTGTATTGCTCTATGCCTAGGTCATTATGATTAAGCGTGACCGTTCGTCCGTACCGGTCGATATAAGTCGGCGGTGTGCTGATATGGTAAACGACACAATCTTCTCGCCCAGTTTGACCACATTCTGTGTACACCACCCCAAAACGATACGGATCGAATGTTCCCTCTAGTCCAACGTATAGCGTTTTGTTATCGAAGATCATATAAAAAATTTCGTTGTCGTGCATTTCAACATCCATAAAGTCAAAGTCTTCTCTAGCATATATGGGACGAGCCTCGTGTTTTTTCAAACTAAATACCAGTCTCTCCGACGACCCTTGTTTACATTCCTCAGATATTTTCTTTTTAAAACGAAGTCTTTTTCTCGTTAAATTATTGAGAAGCACTCCACCTTGGAAATAAGAATATACGCCTTTGCAAACTTCTCTCCTTTCAATTTCTTTGGTGGTGTCCGAGCCCAAGGTTGATTGAAGGAACAATATTAATAATATAATCGACAGGTTCGTCATTTTCGCGGAGTTAACTAACTAATTGTTGGTGGGTCGTAATTGCAGGCGAAGGAGGAATGGAAGAAAAGGTCGAAAGGTTTCGCCTTTATAAAGAAAAATTAGTCGGTGCCCTATTTTTTTATTAAAAAAAATTATTTACTAAAAAATAATTTTTAATTTACTATTTTTATAAAGTTTTTAATTTTAAAATCCAGTTTTATATCACAAAATTCCTTTTTCGTGAAGAAGTTTATTGAAATTGTTCGCGGGAGTTGGATTAAGTTACGTCGAGAAAAATTCTTGAACCAATTTCAAGAGCGGTTTTTGATTCCGTTGATAAACTTCGGTGGATAATAAACGTTCTGGGTGGTCTATCAGCTCTTCGGTAACGTTGTATTTCGCTGCATTTTTTTAACAGTTCGGAGCATGAAGATAAATGGTGGGGAATTCTCGCCGAAGTAGAGACCCCTGCGCTAACTAACGTGATTAATTTACTACTCTTTCCGCTTTTGATAGGTCGAAGGTCTAAGTGCGAAAATCTAAAATTTCACATACCTCGAAAAAAAACTCGCGTAAGGAACGAAAAATTTATTTTGCACCATCTCCCGAGAAGTAAAAAGTAGCGTTATTTCGTGCTTTCGCTTCGCGCGAGATTCGTATATGTACCGAAAAATATTAATTTATTTAATTTTGTTTAATGCAATTATTTTTTTTAATTTAGTCTCCCACGTTACCTTGTGAATTTAAAAAATTCGTATTAGAAAAAAAAATAATGGTCGTACGTAAATGCAATTTTCAATCTATCAATTAGTTATGACTTACTGTAAGGAGGCATGCTAGTTAACGGCCTAAATTCCGTTATTTTTTTTATTTCTGGTGAGAAAAAATTTCTAAAGGGAACAAATCAATTTAAATTTTTACAAAAGCCTATAAGGGAACGGTTTTTTGTTCCATACTTAGAATAATTAAAAGGTTACAAATAGTACAACGTAGGTAGTAAGTTCTACAACATACTTTAATTTAAACCTGCACCTGTTAGGTCATACGTTTGAAAAAATCTAATGCTGTCAATATTATGGCATCTTACACTTCTGGATTGCCGACTCTAAATTCTTTGTGAGTTAAAGGGACAAGAAGACTCAAAATTTTTTGTGCACAAAAAAACGCAATAATATAATTCGCACGATAAAGGGAACGTTTACCTTGTGAATTTTAAGAAATTTCGTAGAAAAAAATTTCGTAGAAAGAATAAACATCAATTATCGAATTCAGTTAGGACCTACTGATAGGAGCACGGCTAGTTTACGGCCTAAATCCGATTTTTTTTTTTTATTATCTCGTTGGAAAAATTTCTAAAGGGAACAATCATTTTAAATTTTTGGCAAAAAGCCATAAAGGAACGGTTTTTTTGTTCCATCACCTTACGCAAAGGGGGACACTTAGTGTTTTTTTCTGAAAATTTTGAAACTTGTCCCAGGAACCCCCGTACCCCCTTAAACTTATGAGGAGTACCTAAGGACCACTTGATTTAGTTTCGAATATCTCAATCTATCCTGGGTTATTGCCACGTGTCTGGCCGCCCGTGTTTTTATATTTCAAAACTGTTAAGACATTTGGCAGGTTGAGGACGGGGAACGGCAAAGGTGAGACGGGGATGGGTGGAGAGGGACGGGGTGACAGACGCGGAGAACGAGTGGAGACGGGGAACGGGTGAGACGGGGGACGGGTGGAGACGGGGAATGCGGTGGAGACGGGGCGCACCCAAAAAATTCAACAACCAAAAAAAAACCTTTCTGGGTGAGAGACGGGGAAACGGGGGGACGGGGAACGGGTGGAGCGGGGAACGAGTGGAACGTGGGAACGGGTGAGACGGGGATGGAGATAGGAGACGGGGAACGGGTGGGAGACGGGGAATGGGCTGGACGGGAGAAATCTCGGGTTTTTTTTAGCTGATTCGATCGATTCTTTCGCCTTTTTCCGAAATACTCGATCGAATGTTAATAATAATAGTAGTAAGGACCATTCGAGTGACGGGGAACGTTTGGAGACGGGGAACGGGTGGAGACCGGGGGAACGGGTGGAGACGGGAAACGGGTGGAGACGGGGAACGGGTGCGAGACGGGGAACGGGTGGAGACGGGGAACGGGTGGAGACGAGAAGGCAAAAAGGTGTGGAACGCGGGAACGGAGTCGCGAGACGATGAAAAGGGAACGGGTGGGAGACGGGGAATCGCGTGGAGGACGAAAAGCGGAACGAGTGGGGACGGAGGGAAGAGATTTAAGACGGGCGAACGGGTGTGAGGGGGAACGGGATAGGGAGACGGGGAAGGGTGGAGAGGAGACGGGTGGAGACGAGTGAACGAGTGGAGAGGGGGAACGAGGTTGGAGACGGGGAACGGGTGGAGACGGGGAAACGGGTGGAGAGGGGAACGTGGTGGAACGGGGGCATGGGTGGAGACGGTGGAAAAATCTCCGGTTTTAGCTGATTTCGATTCGATTTCTTTTCGCCTATTTTCCGAAATATCGATTCGATGATAATAATAATAGTAAGTAAGGAAATCGATGACGGGAACGGGTGAGAAGACGGGAGGCTGATGGAGACGTTGAGGGACGGGATTGGAGACGGGGAACGTGGAAGACGGGGAAGAGGGGGAGGGGAACGGAAAGAAAAAAAAAATCAAACCTGGTTGAGACGGGAGGGAACGGGTGGAGACGGGGAAAGGGTGGAGACGGGGAAAACGAGATCGGAGGACGGGGAACGAGGTGGAGACGGGGGATGATGTTGGAGACGGGAAGGCGTAGGGAGAGGGAAACGATTGAAAAGAGTCGGGGAATTGAGTGGAGAACGGGGAAAGGTGGGAGACGGCGAGAACGCTCGCTGGAGACGGGGAACACAATACTCAGTTTTTTAGCTGATTCGAATCCATATCTTTCGTCTTTTTCGAAATATACTCATCGAATGATTAATAATAGTTAGTACGGACCTTATTCGAGATGAACGCCGGGAACGAGTAGATGAGGACGGCGGAACGGAGTAGCGAGAGAGAGGAACACGAATTGGAGAGAGACGGAGAGACGAGTGGAGACGAGGGCAACGAGTGGGCGGAGAGAAAGGTGAGCAAGACGGAGGAGCACGGGTGGGACGGGAACGGGTGGAGACGGGGAACGGAACGTGAAGAGACGGGGACGAGAAAAATAGAGAGACGTAGGGAAGGCTGGAGACGGGGAACGCGTAGGAACGGGGAAGACGTGGAGACAACGGAGAACACGGGTGGGACGAAACACAGGTGAAAGATAGAAGGAGCACGGAGGAAAAGAGTAGAAGAGCGGGGAAAAAATCTCAAGGTTTATTTAAAGTATGATTAGAATTTATATTGATTATCTATATCGCAACCAAATGGCCATTTCAGATCATATTAATTATCATTTTTTAAAAAAGTTACAATTACCATTTTTAAGGCAAAATATCATTTCAGGTACGTGACAGTAGAGGGGCTGCAGGTCAATACGTTTTGAAAATACTTAACACTTAAGGCAGACATGGCCATCATTCGTTAAAAGAGAAGAAATTCGACCGAATGAGGAATGCAGTTATTGGAATTAGCCGATATGCGAGAGTCGAATGCTTGTAACATCATTATCTCATATACAATTCAAAATTTTATTCTTTTCCGGATAAACTTCCAGGAGATTTTTAACTCTTTTTAAAATGGAAAAAACAACAAAACAATACCGATTGTTTTAATGAATAATGGGAACCTACTTAGAATAATCAAAAGGTTACAAATAGTACAACGAAGTAAGATCTACAACTTACTTTAATTTCAACCTGTTAGGTCATACAGTTTGAATATAAGCTGTCATATTATGGATCTTACACTTCTATAATATAGGGAACGATTTTTTGTCCCACCACCTAAGAAAGATCAAATTTGTGCCAAACGCATTAATCAAATAACCTCGCCACTAAATGGTGGACGTTCTCATGAGCTGCATTATTTAAAATTTACGTCAGAAAAAAAATATGGTCGATACGTAAAACAGGCAAAATTTCAATCTATCATTAGTATGAACTACTGTAAGGAAGGACGCGTAGTCTACGGCCCTAATTCGTTATTTTTTTTATTCTGGTGGAAAAATTATCTAAGGGAACAATCAAATTTAAATTATATATGGCAAAAAGCTATCAGGTCAGCAACGTAAATGAATGACCTCACCTTACGCAAAGGGGAAACATTAGGGTTTTTTCCAGGAAATTTTGAAACTAAATTCCCATTAAACTTATAAAATATAATGAAGGAAGATACACTAACGACCTACTGACTGATTTTAGTTGTACCGATATTAAATTATTTCATGGAAGTTATATGCCACGTGTGACCGCCAATGTTTAATATATTCAAAGTAATCAATTCTATTCAATTTGTTTCTGGACTTAATAAGCGCCATCACCGAATGAAGATGAGATTAAAGGACTTGCCGAAGATCGGAAAAATGAGTTGTAAGTAAGAAAACCAATCTATCTAATATTTAGATTAATCAAAGGTTACAAAATGTAACAAGGAAGTAAGATTACAAATCTTTAATTTCAAACTGTTAGGTCTAAAAAGTTGTAGAAAAAAATATTAAGCCTGTCAATTAACCTACTTAGGCATCTCTACACTTCTGGAAATTTACCGATCCTAAAATTCTTTGTACTAAAAGGGAACAGAAGATCAAATTTATGTTGCAAAACGCATAAATTAATAATCGCAGTAAAGGAGACGTTTTACCTTGTGAAATATTTGAAATTATTCGATTCGAAAAAACAATAGATGGTCGTACGTAATACAATTATCAATCTAATCAATATAGTTTATGACCTAATGTAAGGGGAGCAATGACTAAGTATTAAACGGCCTAATAAAATTCCGTTATTTTTTTATATTTCTGGTGGAAAATTTCTAAAGGGAAAAATCAATTTAAATTTTTTGAGCAAAAAGCCATAATCAGGGAACGGTTTTTTATAAATAATGTCCATACTATGAAAATAATTAAAAAAAAGCGTTACAAATAGTCAACGTTTTGAAATATAGGCCTGTCAATTTATGGCATCTTACCTCTCTGGCACCCATTCTCGGT
>JABUQX010058630.1:0-7500 GCA_015478945.1 Trachelipus rathkii
AGAAATACTAGGGTTCTGCGTGAGTGGGTGACAATGTAATATAAATTACTTACATATATATATATATATTTTTATTATATATATTATATAATATATATATAATTTATACTATATATATTATATATACTATATATATATATATATATATATAGTATTATAATTTATATATATTATTATATTTTATAATATAATATAGTTATATTATATATTATATATAATTATCTTATATACTCTTATGTATTATTTTATAATATATATATACTTATATATATATTTATATATATATATTTAGTATATATATATATATCATATAATTATATACTTATATATATATATGAAAGCATAGTATCAAAAGAGCTACAAAAATAAAGTTTATTACATTTAAATTAAACAAACCGATAATAAATGTGGAAACAAGGAAATGTTAAGACTTAAAAGCAACTTATTTTATTAATAATGAGTACTTTGGGGTTGACAGGATATTAATGATTTTAAATAGTAATCTTCAATTGAAACATTTTTTATAAATGAGTTTCGTATTATATTAAGTTATAGTATACTATGGCTCTATATAAGCACTAATGAGAATGTCTATATGCTCTACTGAAGATCGCAACGTTTTGTTTTTGGTTTCTTTTTAGCTGGGGCAATCAGTCTTTGATTAACCAATAAATGGCGTGTTTCCTTTTATTCAGTGCAGCAAGTATATTATGTAGACATATATTGATTCTGGTTATGAAGCTTTACTACTCATACTATAGTTTTTCTTCTTTTCTTTACCCTTTTTCGCTTCAACCTCAGAGCTGTCTGGACACATACACTTCACTCAAATTAATATGTATTTTCGCTAATGGAGCAAATAAAATTATATACAAGACAAATTTCTTTTATTAAACAAAAGGATATAAAATTTAAGCATTAGATTTACATCACACAAATGCAACAACATTCACACACAGATTTAACTCACACACACCACTAACCACATACCCATACAGCATACAACACACACACACAATATATTATTAATATTATATATTATATATTATAATATATTATATATATACTATATATATAATATATAATATTATTATATATATTATATTTATATTATATATATATATAATTTATTTATTTATTTTTATATAAATATATATGATAATCTAATTTATATTTATATATATCGTATATATATATTATATTATATATATTATTAGTATTATATACTAATATTATTACTATATATATATATTTATATATATATATATAATTATTATATATATATATTATTGTGGCAAGAGATTGGCAACTGGCAGATCCTGAAATTGATACAAGTCATGGTAGCAGTTGATTGTATTCCCTAATATTAGTTAGATTTGGATGTTGAGGCGTCAAATTCAGAGATTTTCAAAGTCGGGGAACAGTTTGGAGGTCTTCGAAGCGATTCAAGGCGGGAAGTCCGTTCAGATGCAGAGCGATTTTGAGTATTTTTTCTGCGGTTTTCTGCTTATTGTTTGCAGCTCGGTTTTTGGTTTTTTTTTTTAGCTGGGGCCATGTCTTTGACTAACCAATAAAGGCCGGTTTTTCCTTTTTATTATTGCCAGGGCACGGTCTCTTAGTAGACACATCATTGATTCAGGTATCAGCCTACTATCCATACATTGTCTTTTCATGCATTTTCCCCTTCTCTGCTTCACCTCAGAGCTGTTGGAATACACACTCAAATTAATGTATTTTCGTCAAGGGAGCCAAAATAAAACCATAATCATTTAAACAATATAGAATACCAGACAATATTATTTAAATACAAAGGATAATAAAAAACTATTAAGCATTTGCTTTACAGACACAAATACGAAACATAACACACACCTTCACACACATCATTTATACTCAACACCCCTAATCACACATACACAAACACACCATATCTAATATATATATATATATTATATGATATATATTATATATATATTTATATATATATTAATATATTATATATATATATATATATTATATATATATATATATATATTATATTTTATATATAATATTAATATATTATATATATATATATTATATATATATATATATATATATATATTATTATATTATATATATATATATATATATATAGTAATATATATACTAATATATATATATACTATATATATTATTGTGGGCAAAGGATGGCGCAAATGGCAGGTAACCATAAATGTTACCTTGCACCGATCACGCCTCAGCAAGGGGTATTTTTATCAATACTATTGACATCGCGGTTAATGCACTTATCAATAAAATATGATCTCCCGGTTTGCTGAGTATTTTTCACCTTGTGTCGTCCCTGTTTAACCACGCCGGAGTGTGGAGGGAAGCGCGCGTGATGTGCTGTCTTGTCGAGTGATCTATTCACACAAGGAAGATTCTCGCGTTCTTCTTTAGTATCGTGACGTTGTGGGTCAAACACAATACGCGTTTAATGCTAGGCAGCAGGTTCAAATCCAGCAGGGTGATAGCTCAGAAAAGGGGTTTTTTTATCAATACTTTTGAACAAGCTCAGCGGTTATGCAGTTACCTAATATTATATATATATATTTATATATATATACTATATATATATATATATATATATATATATTATATATATATATATTTATATTATATATATATATATATATATATATATGTATATATATATATATATATATATATATATATATATATATTATATATATATATATATATATTATATATATATATATAATTATATATATATATATATTATATATATATATATTTATATATGTATATATATATATATAAGTGAATAAAGAGTAGATATGGAAGTATATATGTGTCTACGATATAGTACCGAGCAGATAGATTACTGTTATCTCACTATGTGGATGAAATATTATATAGACTACTAAAGTAATATCTACATGAGAAGAGTGGAATGACCATGATATTTATATATAAGTGATACGTGTGAGAGGTCGAATAGGAAATGCAGAATGTATAGATTACACTAATGGAAATGATGTGAAAATAATTATGTTCGTGGCACGAAAATTGTGTGCTTTCTGATCCATTTTTCTATCAGTTAGAGATGAGATGTGTAGATAATATATTATGATAAATGAAGGCGTGTGTGTGTATATATATATACTATCATGTTCATAGTGCTCCATAATGATATGAGCGAGAGTACCATTGAAAATCATTCTTAAAACATTTTCTTTATAAATTTTATGATTATTTTCTATATTAATATTATTATTATTATTATTATTATTATTATTATTATTATTATTTATTATTAATTATTATTTTATTAGTCATTATTATTATTATTATTATTATGATTCATTTAATCAGCCACTGTTGTGGTTTCACATTGTCAGGTGCTAGTGTGAGACCTATTGGTATTATTTATACATTTTCGATTCATTTTTAAATTCCTGTGGAAATATATATATATATATATGTGAATCATTCTCTCACTTCATCTCAGATGATGATGTACAAAAGTGTGTGTGTGATGTGTGATGCCGATCTAGTTCGTTGATGTGAGTCTATCTATATATATGTGCTCTCACTCTCACATTCACTCACTGCTAAATCTCACTTATATATGTGTGATGCTTTAGTGTATATATATATATATGCTGTTGATTGCCAATAACAGATGTGTAGATGACTTAAAAAGATAAGAATCAGTTAATCTTCAGTAGTGTGTGAGTGTAGAGTGTGAATAATGACGTATAGTGGCTATGATCGAGATGACGACGATATAGATGTAGCAGCAGATGTAGTGATGGCACAATAAGTGTGTGGATGACGAATCATAATTTTATGTTAGGTTGTAAGTAATTACACAAAAAACACGAAAGATATATACAAATTGTTTCAATGAGTAAGTACAACTAAGAAATGCTAATCAGGTCCTGTAAAGATTCACAATTCAGTAACATGAAATAAATTAATGCATTACAATGCGCTGTGTGTATAATGATGCTGTCTTCTGTGTGCAAATGTGGACAATCACATTGAAGGCTCCTAACATAGTCTGCCATCCATGTTGTGTACCCCATCTTCCTTGGTATCTTTCTTCCCTCACCTTGATATCTTGATGGGACTCTCATCTGTTCATCACATATAAAATCCATGATTATTCCGGAAACCAGATTAAGTGCCCTATGTAGAAAGTGAACTTCTATGCTCATATTAGCATTAAATTTTTGAAGTCTGATAGCATTTTCTGTACGAGTTCTACTTAGTTGGCAGATTTTATGGTTGCCCAAAAGTTCTGAACAACCAAGACAAAATTTTCCAGGCAGATGCTTCAATATCACCCATATCAGTCATGGAATTTATGAAATTGTCATCCATGATGATTTGGCGAATTTGAAAGGCCGCTAGAAAGATTCAGCTTTGAGTTTCCTCTCATACTCAAAACCGGGAAAAAATCTGAAATAATATTTCGAAACATTCACATCTTTGTCTAAGGGCCTAACGAAATTGCTTCATAGTCCTAGTTTGATGTGGAAGTGGTGGGAAATAATTTCCCGTCAACAGTGGTTTCGGTTAATAGAAAATATTTGATGACCTACAGTCATATTTTCCCTAGCGGCCATAACACCTTTTCCCCAGTGGTCTTCCTTATCCCTAACTATCCCAATCTATGAACACAGGGTAACTTTTATGTATATCGCTATGCTGTCGTAAGAATGTTGACCTTCTCAAATCAAATGCATACCGACCAGAATATTTGCGATTGTTTATGGATAGTTTCAACGAGAAGCTTGAAGTGTGTTTTATTGTACCAACGGCAATAGTTATGCATCGATTCCATTCTAGGTCACTAACAAAAGACTGAAAAGCTCAGGAAGTATTGAAAAATATAAGAATGATTCGTGCCAGAACTTATGCGCGGTATTATAATCGCCGCAGTGGTCTCATATGACCTTGATTCTTGAAGAGCGTCAACGTCTACTTGGACAGCAAAGCGATTATAAGTACCTCTTGATTTCATATGATTGGGGGGATAGTGGGATACAGGGACCATGGGAAAAGTTGTATGGCCTGCTAGGGAAAATATGACTGCAGGTGCATCAAATATCATTAACGAACCCTGGTTGGACAGGGGAAAAATTATTTTCACCACTCACTCAACTAGGACTGCACTGAAGCAATTTTTTGTAGGGCCCTAGGACAAAGATGTGAATGTTTCAAATATTTTGCAGATTTTTTTCTGGGTATGAGTATGGAGAAACTCAAAGCTGAATCTTTTAGCGCCTTCAATTTCCAAATCATCAAGGATGAAAATTTCATAAATTCCATGACTGATATTGAAGCATCTGCTTGGAAAAGTTTTGTCTTGGTTGTTCAACTTTTTGGGCAACCATAAAACTGCCAACTATGTAGAACTCGTTCAGATAACCCTATCAGACTTAAATAATTAATAATACTAATATGAGCATAAAACGTTCAGCTTTCTTACATATCCAACTTAGATGTTATCGGATAATCATGATGTTTATAGTGCAGGAACAAGTGAGGGTCCATCAAGATACCAGGTGATGGAAGAAAGATACCAAGGAAGATGGGATACACACATGATGGGAGACTATTGTTGGAGCCTTCAACGTGATTGTCCACATTCTGCACACAGAAGACAATCATATAGACAGCGATTTGTAATGCATTAATTGTGATTTCATTGTACTGCATTGAATGTTTTGACCTATTAGCATTTTATGTACTTACTTCATTAACAATTTGATATATATCATTTCGTGTTTTTTTTTTTTTGTGCAATTACGTTCCAACCTAACAAAATTGTTGTTTATTAATGTATTCTTGTGACCACCTGTTAATCTCAAAAACTAGAGCCATATAGGAAAACCTTTTTCGTTTTCCTTCTTGTAAAAGGCTATGACCTTAAGTGGAGGTAGTGTCGGCAAAAAAGAATATTTGATATAAAAACTATATTCCTATAACAATGCAAACTATCATAATAATAATAATAATAATAATAATTAATAATAATAATAATAATAATAATAATATATAAAAATATATTAAGTAATAATAAGTAATAATAATATAATATACTATAATAATAATCATGATAATCATAATAATAATAATAATAATAATATATAATAATAATAAATAATAATAAAAATAATAATATAATAATATAATAATAGTGAATAAAAAATAATAATATAAATAATATAAATAATAAATAATAATAATAATAATAATAATAATCAATAATATAATAATAATACATAATATTAATATAGAAATAATCATAAATTTAAGAAAAGAACGAATGATTTTCAAGGTAAGCTCTCGCATGAACATGAAACTAAAGAAAATAAGAAAATGAAAGAAACATTATACTTTTAAAGGGGTAACTTGATATAAATAATATAGCTTACCTCTAGTAAAATAAATTTTATAATTATATATATATATATATTATATTATATTATATATATATATATATTAATATATATATATAATATATATATCATATATATATAATCAATATTTAATATACATATATATATGTTAAATATATATATATATAGTATATATATAAGATATATGTATATATATATTAATATGATATATATATATATTATTATATATATAGTATAGAGATATAATATATATATATATATTTCACTATACATTATATATATAGTTATAATATATATATTATATATATATATTATATATTATTATAATATATATATATATTATATATATTCTATTATATATATTATATATATATACTATATTGATAAGGTGAACTGCATTAACGAGTGTCAAGAAGGTTATTCGATAAAAGTACCTTTCGACGCTATTCACTCTGCTGGGGAGATTGAACCTGGGCCCTAAGCAGGATAAAACAGCGTATGTGTTTGACATACAAAGTCACGATGGGACCTCAAAGAAGAACCGACAGAATGCTTCTGTGGTGAATAATTCACTCCACAAGACAGCACATCACGCGCTCTTCCCGTCACACTCCGGCTAGGGTTAAACAGGGCACACACCAGAGTAGAAATACCAGCAAACGGGGGATATATCTTTAGTTGAAAGATAATGCATTAACCGCAGTGTCAATAGGTATTGATAAAAGTACCCCTTTTTGAGCTATTCACCCTGCTGGGATTTTTTTTTTTTGACAATTTACGTTTTCGAGCAAAATATATTTATATATATTATTGTACATTATAATACATATATTATATATATATAATATAATATATATATATATAATATATATATATTTATATATATATATATATATTTATATATATTATATATATATTATATAAATTATAATACTATACTATATTTATATAATAAATAAATATATAAAGATATATCATTTATATAAATATTATAGTTATATATATATATATATATATATATATATATATTTGTGTATATGTATGTATATATGTGTGTGTTTGT
>JABUQX010058630.1:15000-16651 GCA_015478945.1 Trachelipus rathkii
AAGTTAGAAATCCATTTCTTTGGGTTAGTGTGATGGTAGATTTTGTTATTTTGTGGATCAAGTTGGGTTAAGCAACTGTATCGAATGCTTTGTTGATTTCGATTAGCATAATTATTTTTTTATGAGCTGGTTTGAGTTTTAGGCTGTTGATAGTGGTTGTTAATAATGTTTGGTAAGTGCGGATGTAGTTGAGTGGTTTTTTTTGAATCCGTGTTGGAGTTTGTGTTTGATGATGTGTGGAATTATTTTGTTTAGTATGGTTTTTCTAGTAGTTTGCATAGTGTTGATAATAAAGAGTTGAGCCGATATGATGTAGGGTCAGAGGGGTCTTTTCCTGGTTTTAATTTGGGTATAATTATAGCTTTTTTCTAGATAGGAGGAATGAAGTTTAGGATGATGGAGCTGTTATATATTTGGGCTAAATGTGTTAAAGCTGTGTTCCCTAATTGCTTGAGGTGGTTGTTTGAGATGTTGTCTGGGTCAGTTGCAGGTGAATTTTTAAGTGTTTTGTTATGTTTGCTAGGTCAGTTCTGGTTATTTCTAATATTAGGTCGTAGTTGAGTTTTATTTTCTTGAGGTCTTTGATGATTTTCCTGTTTTGAGGGTGTGTGGGTGTTTTTGATGCTTTATAGTGAGTTACAAGAGGGTTTGCGTGTTGTTTGTTGGTTTGTGGGTTTTGTGTGTTTGGATTTTTGATAAATTCGATAATGTGTGTTTATTGGTTGGTTGAGTTTTTCAGTTTATTTATTCTTTGTTTTCCACATTCTGGTGCTCTTTGTGTGTTGGATGTTCTTGGTGAGGGAGGTTTGTAAGTTGTTTGAAGAATGTTTGTTTGTTAGGTTTATGATTTGATTGTTTAGTGCATTAATCTGTGTTTGTCGTTTGGATTGATGTGGGTGTTTTTGTTCTTAGCCAGTTGCATTGTTTGATTAGCTGTTCTATTTCAGGTGATAGGGTAGGGGTGTTATTTTTTTGTGTGTATCTTTTGGGGATGGCTTTGTTAGCTGCTATTTGAGTTAGAGAAGTGAAATTTTGTATGACTTTGTTGAGTGTTGATGTGTTAGTGGTATTTAGGGATGTATGTATGTTTTTCTATATGGTTGGTGAATAGTGTCCAGTTGGATTTTTTATACGTTATATGTTTTCTAGTGGGTAGTGTTTTTTTCGTTGAACATTTTCGATATTTTTTGATGAATGGGTAGGTGATCGGAGTTTAGGTCGGTTTATGTTGACCAGTGGAGTTTTTTGTGTAAATTTGGTGAACATAGTGTTATGCCTAGTGATGTGCACTTTTGGTTGGTTTGAGGTGAGTTTCTATTGTGGCTGTTTGTGTTGTTTAAGATGTCGAGGTTTTCAAGATTGGCTATGATGTGGGTTCCTCTTTGGTTCGCTTCTTGGGCTTTAAATCATGTTAGGTGTGGTGAAGCTTTGAAATCGCGCCCCTATTATGAAGCTAGCAAGGTGGGAGATTTCGGAAGAGGTTGGTTTGTAATTTCTGACAGCAATTGTGTGAGGTGTGGTGGGAATGTAGAGGTTTACTAGATTGTATGGTTTTTTTGTTTATCATGAATGTGAAGGACTGTATTTTTATGATGTGGTCGTTTAATTCCATTGAAGTTTGTAAAGAGGTGTTTGTGTATGTTAAAGAGTT
>JABUQX010058631.1:2500-35000 GCA_015478945.1 Trachelipus rathkii
TATATATTATATATATATATTTACTTGCACACACAACACCTACACACATACACTATGACTCTTATACACACTTCTCTATGACACTTATACACACTTGCACTTATAAGCACTGTGATATTCCATCTAGTCTTCTAACACAGATTCACTTCCATGCACACTCACACACAGACACTTTCAAGTACATACAGACACACTATTCCACGCATAGGCCAGAACACTAGCAGATACACACTTACACTAGCCCATATACACCTTACACTCACACACACACAGATACACTTAAACTTACACTCACACACTCGATATTTTGATGCCCTCAACTTTGAATGCCTCAACTTTGATGCCTCAGCATTGATGCTCTCAGCATTGATGCCTCAACTTGGAATTGGATTGAGCCGCAGCATGATACATTATCTAAACTTTTCTAAGCCTTTTCTACCCCAACCACATATAGAACAGAGCTAATATTGATGTCCTTCCCTAAGTTCATAAGCGTACATCAGGGCGCCGCATGCCGCCTCCGCGCGAAGGCCTGACAACCCCGCACCGCCGCAGGTGTGGGACCCGCCGCGTCCCGCCCGCCACGTGCGCCCGCCGCGTCCCCCGCCCCGCCCGCGTGCGCCCGCAGGCGCAATATTTCCCGCCCGCAAGCGTGCGCCCGCAGGCGCAAATATTCCGCGCGAATGAAAAAATATATATAACTACGAGTCATTCATTTTATTTCATACTTAAAGCATTTTTATTAAAAACATTTCGCGAACCTAAAACTGTAACTCATTACAGATATCTTTTATATTTTACTTAATACTTTTAATTTATTAATTTTTAAAATTGTATGTAAGAAGAAATTTTAATTAAAAACCCATTGCATTTTTACATACCTTTAAAGCAGTAAATCAGTAAATCAATAAGACATGCCCCCTAGCAACAAAAGGCTTAGTATGCTTTTGTTTTTACTGTTTTACTGCTTTAACTCATATGTTTTATTACCTGCTTTAATCGCATATTTATTAACAATTACATACCTTAAAAGCAGTAAAATCAGTAACATCAATAGAGGTTTTACATAGCAACAAGGGGTTTTAGTAATGCCTATTGTTTTTACTGGCTTTAAAACGCTTTAACTGCTTTTAACTCATGTATTTATACTGCTTTAACCTCATATGTTTTTACTGCTTTAACCTCATATATTTTATTAACATTACATACCTTAAAACAGTAAATCAGTAAATCATAGAGGTGTTAACATAGCACAAGGGGATTTAGTATCGGCTTTTGTTTTAACTGTTTTACTGCTTAACTCATGTTTTACTGCTTTAACTCATATGTTTTTACTGCTTTAACTCTATATTTATTAACATTACATACTTAAAAGCAGTAAATCAGTAAACAAAACTGCTGTGTTACCTAGCAACAAGGGATTAGTATGCTTTTGTTTTACTGCTTACTGCTTTAACTCATGTTTTTACTGCTTTAACCTCATATTTTTAAAGTGCTTTCTCTGTGTGGTTTAAGTTTGCTTATCCCATTTAAAGTATTAACCTTATTGTTTTTTATTTTGTTTTAAATACTTTTTTTATTTTATTTATTATTTTATTTATTTTTTATTACCATATTTTTAATTATAAGTAACGTAGGTTTTTTGCAAAATTTTGTGCTATTTGCTACAAGTCTCTTGTTATTATTATTTAGAACACACATCACACATCACCACACACACAAATACACACACACAAACACACTTACACTTATACATATAACGTATAATTTATTAAAACATTTTAATTTTATTTTTAAATTATTTACTTAGTGTTATTTACTTCATGCCTATGTTATTATATTTAAGACACACACACACACACACACACACACCACACACACACCACACACCACACCCACACACACACACACACTACACACACACACACACACAACACAACACACCACACACACACACACACACACACACACACACACACACACACACAACACACACACAACACACACACACACACACACACACACACACACACACACAACACACACACCACACACACACAACGCCCACTCACTTACCACACATATAACGTACAATTTATTAAAACATTTTATCGTTTTAATTAAACACGTACATTTATATTACTCATTCAATATAACTAAAATTATTTCAAGTTTCTTAAAATGTCTATAATAAATCAATCATTATTCTTTGAACAAAGAATTTATTATTAACTGTTAATACTTTTTGTTTATAACTTTTATAAACTTTTTGTTTATAAATAACTTTTACTAAAATTTTAATGAAATTATTAAACATATATTTTTACGTACCTTAAAGCAATAAATCAGTAAATCAGTAAGGCCAGCCCCTAGCACCCCTCTACACCAAGCTATGCCACGTTTTGTTCTATTGACTTACTGCTTTACATCATCTTTAGCCATGTAATAAGTATAAAAATAACAAAATAAGTTCTTCTCTGCTAACATAACATGTATTTTATTAAAATCATTCTAAGTTTTTATTTAAAAATAACAATTATTCACTCACATTTTATTATTTCGCTCCGATGTTAACTAAACATATTTCAAAGTTTTTTAAAATAATTCGGAATTTTCATTTATTATTATTTTATTATCTATGTACATTGACCAATCCATCACGAGAAAAACACAACAACCTGCACTCCTTACAGATACGAAAACTGCCCTCTCTCTGTAAAATGTGTTGAAATAACTACTTTAGGCCTAAATTTAGGATAATCCTTTTTGTATCCCGGGGCGATTTAGGCCTAATTCCAGGTCAAAATATATTTCAAACTAACCTTTTTCTGTAAAATGTGGTGCAATAACTACGTTAGGCCTAAATTTAGGCCTAAATTTAGGATAAGCCTTTTTGTATCCCAGGCCGATTTAAGCCTAATACCAGGTCAAAAGGTATTTCCAGTATAGACAAGAATCCATTGTTATTATTATTATTTTTATAAATATATTTTCAAATCTTTTCTTGCTGGATCGGTAAGATCTTTAAGCAGGTAAGAAGGAAAATGTTTTCCTTACTTGTGATTGTGGAGTAATCCTTATCTCTATAAGACCTCGTATGTGATTGTCGAGAATTATTTTATCGTCTTTTGAAAATTAACTTTGTTCTTTAAACTTGTATTTGAGCAGGTGTGTTTTATTATCTTTTAGACCCAAACTCATTTTAAAATCATAGTCATTTTAGCTGTTAAGCGGTGCACAAGTTATCTGATTTGTATTAAAAGTGTTTTATTTTTACTAAGTGTATATCAATATTTATAATAAATACTTACATGAGGAATAATTATTAATTCACTAGAGTAAAAGATAATATTAATTCATAGATTTATAGTAGATCCGTGAAGCAAAACGCAAGCAACGGCCCGCAAGCGCGACCGGTGCGGAACAGCCGCATGAACCCGCCGGCGTAATATTACTACGCGATCGCGAAAAAATATGGGGCGTTGTATTTCAAAGTGGTAAGGCACACATCCTAGAGGATGATATCTTTTGGACAACGTCCCATTCAGTATGTATAATATTAGTTTTTGTACTGTATCAAGGTATATTTTAACGAAACCTTATAACATTATGTTCAAGCGCATTAGTTTATTTAAATTCCTGATATATCTGTGTTTAATTACAAACCATGTGAGATATTCTGGATGGTTAACGAATGCATACAACAGCTTCTGATATAGAATTGGTTTGGACTTACGTACTTCGATGTAATTTTTGAAGTATAATGATACCAATACTGGAAATCCTTAAAGAGAAATTACGGTTTGTACAAGGAGGGGAAGTTTTATCATGCTGTGTAATTTAACTGAGATGTACCTATGTAAAATTAATATTTTAGAGATATGCATTTTTCATAACTAATACATAGAGAAGATTAAAACGTAATAACATACCGTTGAAAAGGGAGGGTACGGGACAACTTCTATACATTAATTCTACGTCCAATGTAGGTGTAGCTTTAAGGTATATAAAACTTGTTTTACATTTCTTAAAGTAATAAGATCTTTAAGGCATACCACAAAGAGAAACATAGCCAGCGTCACATCCGAACTATTTTGTTCTATTTCCCTCAAAGAATTATAACTTTAGGATAAAAAAAAACAAACTGTTTTTCTACAAACTAAATGTTTTTTCAAGAAACTTTACCAGTGAAATGGTAATTTTCATAAAATAAACTTAAAAATGTTCAAGTAGAAATAAAATGGACGACTCATAATATAGGAAAAGGTATATTTGAAAATACAAAATGATGAAATGAAAGTTTACAACGGCATATCATTAAGAAAATATTTTCGCGACCGCGTTAGTAGATTTACGCCCGGCGGGTTTCATGCGGCTTTGTTCGCCACCGGGCCCGCGCTTGCGGGCGCTCTTTGCGTTTTGCTTCACGGAATCTACTATAAAGTCTAGTGAATTTAATTATTAATCTACTCTAAAGTGAAATTAATAATTATCCTCAATGTAAGTATTTATTTTAAATATGATAATACACTTAGTAAAATAAAACATCTTTTAATACAAATCAGATAACTTGTGCACCTTCACACTAAAATGACTATGGATTTTAAAAATGAGTTTGGTCTAAAAATAATAAAACACAACCCTGCTCAAATACAAGTTTAAAGAACAAAGTTTATTTTCAAACAAAGTTATTTTTCAAAAGACGATAAAATAATTCTTGACCAATCACATACGAGGTCATATAGAGATAAGGTTTACTCCGACCAATCACAAGTAAGGAAAACATTTCCTTCTTACCTGCTAAAGGATCTTACCGATCCAGCATGTTTCCGTTTGAAATATATTTATAAAAATAATAATAATAACAATGATTTTTGTCTATACTGGAATTACCTTTTGACCTGGTATTAGGCTTAAAGCAGCCCTGGATACAAAAAGGCTTATCCTAAATTTAGACCTAAATTTAGGCCTAACGTAGTTATTGCAGCCAAACATTTTACAGAAAAAGGTCAAATTTGAAAATATATTTTGACCTGGAATTAGGCCTAAATCGCCCCCGGGATAAACAAAAAGGATTATCCTAAATTTAGGCCTAAAGTAAGTTATTTCAAAACACCAATTTTAACAGAAGGAGGTCAGTTTCGGTATCTGTAAGGAGTGGCGGTTGTTTTGTGTTTTCTCGTGATGGATTGTCATGTACATAGATAATAATAATAATAAATAAAGAAATACAGATTATTTTAAAAAACTTTGAATAGAATATTTTTAGTTAACATCGTGCTAATAAAATAAATGAAAGTCAATATTGTTATTTTTAATAAAAACTTAGAATGATTTAATAAAATACAAAATGTTATGTTAGCAGAGAAGAACTTTTTTTGTTTCTTTTTATCCTTATTACATGGCTAAAGATGATGTAAAGCAGTAAGTCATAGAACAAAAACGTGGCATAGCTTGGTGTAGAGGGGTGCCAGGGGCTGGCCTTACTGAATTTTACTATTACAGTTTACTAATAAATTAATTTGTTCAAAGATAATGATTGTTTTATTATAGAAGTTTGAAACTTTGAAAAATTTTTAGTTATATTTGAATGGTAATATAAATGTACGTGTTTAATTAAAACTAAAATGTTTAATAAATTATAAGTTATGTGTGTAAGTGAGTGGGCGTGGTGTGTGTGTGTGTGTGTGTGTGTGTGTGTGTGTGTTTGTGTGTGTGTGTATGTGTGTTGTAGGTATACAAACAATAGGCATGAGTATATAACACTAAGTATACATAATAAAAAAAAATAAAATGTTTTAATAAATTATACGTTATATGTATAAGTGTAACAGTGGTGTGTGTGTGTGTGTGTGTGGTATATATATGTGTTCCTAAATAATAATAACAATAGACATGTAAGTAAATAACACTAAGTATAATAATAAAATAAATATAAAAACTAATAAAAAATATAATAAAAATAAATAAAAAATAATATAAAAATAAATAAAAAGTAATTTAAAACAAATAAAAACATAACGTTAAATAAATATTGAGTTAAAGCAGTAAATCATATGAGTTAAAGCAGTAAAACATCATATGAGTTAAAGCAGTAACACATGAGTTAAAGCAGTAAAGCAAGAAAACAAAAGCAATACTAATCCCTTGGCTAGGTCACACCTCTATTGATTTACTGATTTACTGCTTTAAGGTATGTAATGTTAATAAATATATCAGTTAAAGCAGTAAAATACGAGTTAAAGCAGTAAAAACATGAGTTAAAGCAGTAAAACAGTAAAAAGCAAAAGCATACTAATCCCCTTTTGGTGTTTAGGTAACACCTTATTGATTTACTGATTTACTGTTTTAAGGTATGTAATGTTAAATCAAAATATATGAGTTAAAGCAGTAAAAACATATGCTTAAGCAGTAAAACATGAGTTAAAGCAAGTAAAGCAGTAAAACAGAAAGCATACTAACCCCTTGTTGCTAGTAACACCTCTATTGATTTACTGATTACTGCTTTAGGTATGTAATGTTAATAATTATGTGAGTTAAAGCAGTAAACAACATATGAGTTTAAAGCAGTAAAAACAGTAAATCAAAAACCATACTAATCCCTTAGGTGTAGGTAACACCTCTATTGATTTTACTGATTTACTGCTTTAAGGTATGTATGTTAATAAATATAATAAATTCTTCTTACATACAATTTTTTTTAAAAATTTATAAATTAAAAGTATTTAAGTAAAATATAAAAGATATCTGTAATGAGTTAAAGTTTTAGGTTCGCGAAAATGTTTTTTATAAAAAATGTTTAAGTATGAAATAAAAAATGAATGACTCGTAGTATATATATATTTTTTCAATTCGCGCGGGAATATTGCGCCTGCCGGCGCACGCGGCGGGCGGGGAATATTGCGCCTGCGGCGCGCACGTCAGGCGGGCGGGACGCGGCGGTGGATGGTGTGGACTTGTTGGTTGGCGGCTGTCGGGTGGAGCTCTTGCGGGGCCGGGTTTCGCACCTGCGGGGTGACCGCTTGGGTGTTTAACTTGTTCTAGGGCTCTTGGTGCTGCGTTGAGGGCGCATTTTTGGCGTTCCTTTGATGTGGTTTGACGCTTATGAAACTAGGGGAGACAATCAAATGGCTCGTTCTATGATGTGGGGTAGAAAAGTGCTAGAAAAGGTTCAGATAAAGTGTTAGTCAAATGCTGGCGTGATCAATACCATTTCAACCGTTGAGCGATCAGAGTCGCGTGGTAGGCATCATATTTGCTGAGGCAGTCGAGGAGTTGAGCCCGCGCAGCTCAAAGTTGACGCGTGCTACCTTCATTTTTCAAAAATATCTGAGTGTGGGAGTAGTACAAGTCCGTTACAATTGGTGTATCTGTGTGTGTGTGAGTCGTAAGTGTTATACTTATTGGTCCTTATAGTGTAAGTGTCCTTCCTTAATGGCTTAGTTTCTCGTAAGCGCTTATAACATGTGTTCTATATACGTGTCTGTATGTATGTATTTTACAGTTCGTCTACAAGTGTCTGTGGTGAGTGTGAGTGTAAGTGTGTATATGGGTTAGTGTAAGTGTCTATTATGGAGAGTGTTAAGTTGCTTATTATAAGATGTCATAGTGTGTATATATTCTTAGTTCATAGTGAATGTTGATGTTATATCAGTGTTCCATTCAGTGTTTAATAATGTGCTGTAAGTGTGTGTGATGTGCAAGTAATATCTTATATATATATCTATTATATTATTATCTATATACTTTATATTTATTATACTATTATTATATATATATATATATTTTATCTTTCTAATATATTTGTATATGTTATTATTATAGCTTCTATAATGTGTTTTGATTTAAACCATCCTAACTAATCATAGTATGGAAGCTAATTCTAGCAAACTTCTAGTAAATATCTATTCGACAATTCGAATCTCTCATCATACCTTAATACCCTCATGGGTAAGACACCTATATACTTTTTCTAGTGTTGCTTAAATTCTAATGCTCAGGGGAGGCTAGAAAAGGCTTTGAAAAAGTGGCACTCGTTTGGCACTATTGATGTCATTTTTTTCTTTTGGTTTTCAGTTGGTTTCCACTAAATGTGCCAACTCAAAATTGGTCATACTTAAATGTTGGCATACTATACCACTTTGAGCACTTCAATTATTGGCAATCTTTTCACCCGGAACTCTAGTGTCCATATTTTGGGCGACACCGATTTTGGCACTTTCACTTCATGAGTAGTTGTCTCCGATCCCATAGTACACTAATAGATCATTGTCACCAGATCCGCAGCCAAACTGAATGATTTGGTGAAAACTTCCATCAATAATGTTAATGAACATTCAATCAAATATCTTGTAGTCACATCTTCTAAAGCTGAAACCATCAATATAGGTACCTATCAAAGCTGAGCATCCATTCAAAGTTGAGTCCATAAATAGTTGATTGACCATCAAAGTTGACGCCATCAATCCATAAGGTGAGGCACTAAGTCTGAGGCATTAATTCAGTTTGATAGAGTCTATTCAAAAGTTTGGGGCATCAAAAGTTGAGTCATTTTTACATTAAACTACTTCCTACCACACTGATTTTCACTGCGGGTATTATAGGTTCAGGCTCTTTGTAATTTCATGTAATTGGACACAACTTATGCCCACAAAAATTTTTTTGGGGGGGGTGGGTCCATACTAAATTTTGCATCCCATTGGAAGCATAATTAAGTTGGGTTCTCAAAAACATTTAAGGGTTCTCAAAAATATTTGTGGGTTCTTCTACAAAATTAAGGGTTTACTTCAAAAAAAAAATAGGCTTTTCTTCATAAATAATTCTGGGATTTCTCCAAATATAATTAGGTTCTCAAATAATGTTAACCTGTAGAATACCCAAGTAGGTTTTAGGCCGAAAAAATTTGGGTTTCTCAAAAATTGTTATATTCTCCGTGAGATATACCACCAAGGGTTTCTCAAAAAAATTTATGGGTTCTTCAAATAATCAATGTGTTCGTACAGAATACAAAAGGTCAAATCTTCATAATGTAGTCGGGCTACGCCACTTAAAGGAGTTTGGGTCCAAAACTATAGGGTGAGAACGTAACGCCGGATGCTTACGCAATCCGTCTGGCGTCACCTCCTTCTTGCGAAGGGGTTTGTTTCCAAAAAATTGGGTTGTCGCCGTAAAAAGTTTCACAATGGCCAAAATTAGCGTGGTGATCTCAATTGAAAACTATCCTATGGTAGATTCCAAAGGTTGGCCAATAAAATATTAAATTGAATCTTATAATAAAAAAAAAGGTCAAGGCCATAAAAGGTCAAGGTCAGGTAAAAAATTTAGGCCAAAAAAGGTCATTTATTCTCTTGGTCTAGTTTTTTTTTTTGCTTTTTTTCTTTTTTTTTTTTTTTTGTTAAAAGTCAGTTGGTTTTTTTCGTCGGTTAAGTCTCAGGTGGGGTTTTTTGGGCTGGAATTCCTCTAATACTTACTTCTACCTTGGTACATTTTATTGTTGGAAAATTGTAAAAAATACTTATAAAAAAAATATAATAATCATATTATATATATTTCTCTTTATCAAATACTACAAATCTAGCCTTACATAGCGCAATAGGAATAACTATTTTTTTTGAAATCCTCTAGGTAATAATTTTACATAGGAAAATGTAAAAAAAATAAAATTAATAAAAATTAAATTATTGTTAATAATTATTAGTTAATATTGTAATAGGTAGCCATTATTTAGAGTACTTTTTATAAATTGGTTATCTTCGTTTAATTATTATTTAAATATTGTAACTTTTCTATTTATATTTTGACTTTTTTATTTTTAACTAAAGAATACTCATTCCAATCGACGTAATACCTTTCCGATGGCAAGGTATGGTGGATCTCATCGCCTTTTTAGATTCAAGGAATGAGATTTGACACTACTGCAACTCCTTTTTTTCCTCTCTTTCCTGCGGATGGTGTCTTTTCCCGGATTAATCTCCCGTTCTTTTTGTATTATGGGTATGTCGCGGGGCATGTTTTTTCACTCCGGCCTCTCTAGTCTCCCTTCTCCGGGGTTATAGGAAAGACGTCCCCCCCTGTTGTTTCCTCGTCTGTCCTCGAGCCCCTCTACTAATTTATTTGCTCTCGCTGTTAATACTCTTTACAAATAATATATATATATATATTATCTTTATAGAATATCAAATATACGTTTATATATTCCTTATATATTTATTTATATATATCTTTATATATATTATTTATTACTTTATATAATTATCTATATCTATATTTAATATATTGTCGGTAAAAATAATATATATAAAACACTATTGTTGATATTGTAATATTATATATAATTATATATTATATATTATTATTTTTACATATATATTTATTATATATAATTATTATTATATTTATTATCCCTATGTCCCCTGGCTTCCTAAAAAAAAATAGCCATAAATATTTATTATTTATTTATTTTTATTTTATTATATTTATTTTATCTCATTATTTTCCTAACTAAAAATTTACAAGGATTCCAAAAATGTATTCCTTTTCGGTGTAGCTTTATTGTAGTTTTTTAGATATTGATTATTTTTTTTTTTTTTTTTACTTTTTTATTTTTATATTATTCTATTATTGTATTTTTTTTTTTTTTTTAATCAATTTTTAGCACTAATGTTACTTTAGTATTTTTCCCGCTCATCTTGTATCTCCTTTTTCACCTTGCTTCTCTATTCGCTACTTGTTTCTTTCTGAGATTATGAGCTTTGTAGCTTTTTAATATATCCAAATAGCTATCATTATTTACTTTTATAATTATTATTATTATTATTTTTTTTTATATTAATTATATTTATTATCATAATACCGGCTACCTATTTTTTCTTTTCTCATCCCGCTGAATATTATTACCGGTCTATTTATATCGTTTATTTGTTATATGAAGCTATCTATCACTTACCTGCGTTTCTAGGTGGTAGTTTATATGTACTATATATTTAGGTGATTTTCAGAGGTCTATATGTACGTGAGGAGCGTAGTATACTTTAGTGGAGCTATCATAATTTCTTTTACGTATGGTTTATTAGGTGAGTGCTATTATATATCGTATCATTATAGTTATACTTTTGTTTATTCGGGATAGTTGCCTTCTCCATACCCGGTTTACTTGAAGCCTCGACTAGATAAGGGTATCTATTCGTGTGTCCGATAAAGGCCCGAGTTCGTCCTAGTAAGTACGCCGCACTAATCGGCTCACTTACTCGTAATGAATACTTTTACTGGGTGCACGCGTTACGGCTAATATCAAACAATTACGTTACAAAAGAACAGAGTATAAATTAGTACTGTACTTTTAATCAATCATCATCCAATCTAACAGGTAAAATGACCTGGCTTACTTCTTCAGTAATATGGAGGCGCCTATCATTAAGAGTTTAATATATTGGCTCTACTCCGTAAACTATGCATCACTTTGTGCGATATTAAACACTAATGGCAAGGATTTTTAATTAGTGAATGAACTCCGTTATGCGATTTGGGACTGGTGAATGAAGTTGATCGGTTGACTATGCCCGGTGATCCTTCGTCTATAGGAGCTGGCGGTTTCGCCCTTAGATCTAAAATATTCGTGTTCCGTTTCGACTTTCCTTTTGTATATTGCCGTCGCTGTTCAAACAGAGGTCCCGTCTCTTATAGAGGGTACATGACTTTTCATAATCACTAGAATTCCCCTATTCTCTCGTTATTTCCTTTTTTTTGATAAGGCATATACATATTTCTAATAATACTTTCTCCTTTCAGTCTCATTCTCCATCTTCTTTCCTCTCTCTATCCTCACTTATCTAATTCAATCTTTACAATACCTTCATAGTAGAAAAATGTCCTTCTGATAATATCATCATCGGTAGTACATTATATTCCTTAATTTTTTACGGTAAATCTCTTAACTATGGCTTTTTTCTAGATAATCGGTAGAAATTTTATTGGCCCTGTCAGCAGTTTGCTTGTCCGTATACTATTATGATTAAAATCCAATTCCAGCTCACACAATTCTCCGCGCAACATCTTCCAGCGTTCAGTTTTGTTGAGTGTTTCATCCACACTATATGTTCCATCTTATTTATCTCTTTATAATCTAACCCTACGCATCTCTCACATGGTGTCTTGTCTTTTTCTTCTTTTCTTTGATTATCTTGCATAACTTCCTCCCCAAACCCCAGGCTCCAGCTTTTTACTCGATACAATACTACTCTGCGCTTGATCGTTCGAACGCTTCTTGGAAGCCTTATTCCGGAGCGTATGATCATGCCGTGAAGTTCCGGAAGTCGAGTGATCTCCTGGTTTATAGGGCACTTTTTTAATCAATGCAATCTTTTTTTTTTTAGGTACAAGGCAACATCTGTTACCTTTTTCCTGCTTCTCTTGGAAAAGAAGTACTGAATGCCACATTTCTTGCGCAATAATTGTGTTTCGTTACTGAAACCTTTAGTTGCGGATTTCAACACTTGGGTACGGGGGTCCGGGAGGGCGAACTCGATCGCGTCATGCCGGATCAGTCTTCTGGAGCCGCGCCAGCACGTATGCTGTACTTCTCCTCCGCAATTGAATTCTGTACATTAGCTTTTCAAATTCGTATGAGCTTCATATTAGACAGCGTTAAAAATACTATTTATTCCTCTATCATTAACCGAACGCTTCCGCTGGACAATACCCTTCCATCCAACACTTATCGCTGTAGAAACCCTTAGCCGCGAGTTTCCTGTGAGCATGTATGCCCGAGTTCAGCCCGGGGCGACCGGTATGCCGGAGTTCCCGGGTTGAGCGCCTGGGTGTCGTTATCTCATTCTTTTTTATTCAAGAATGATTTCATTTGTTACTTAGAAATCAAATCTTGGTTAATTTTTCTTTCTTATTCACAAGTACTGGATTTCTTATTGGTTATTTTTCCACTTTGTGGATAAATACATCCTTTTCAGCCGGAGCCGTGAGCCGAGCCGGAGCCGCGTAGTTCCTCGGGCCCCGTAGCCCGGATTCTCCCGTTGGCTGCTTCGCGAGGCGGGCTCTCGGGACGGCCTTGGTATGCCTGTGTATTGCCAGTCAGCTCTGTGGCAGGTTTAGAGATTTTTATCTTTTTTCAAAGAAATATTTTTTAGGTAAAAAATGTATTACCAAAAGAAGTGCTGGGCAATTTTCAAATTTATGTTTTTTTGCAGAATTTACCTTAGTCGGTTTTGAGCCCCGGAGTCTCTATTGATAGCTTCCTCGGAGCCGGATGGTCGAAGTGGATGGTCTGTGACTCTTGTCCAGTATATTTTTCTTCATCATAGAATCTTTTTCTTAACCCTAATTATTAATTTGCAAGGTTCGAAATTTGGATTGTTTCTCTGTCATTCCTTTCGCTTAGGAGATATACCCCTTGGAGTTCGTTGCAGTCTCTTGGAGTCTCTCGTGAACGTCCCGGAAGCTCTCTTTGGAGCTCTCTCAGAGTCCCGTTAAGCCTGGAGCCGTGAGCTTGAGCCGGGCCGGGAGCCGGAGCGGCGTTATTCTTTGGAGTATATCACATATATTCTTCCAAAAATTACCATTTTTAGGCGCTTGGGGCGCTGTGGTGATACATCAACTTATACCTATTAACCGTTGTTTAAAATGAATTTTAGGTGCTTGCGATCAATTTACATATATAGTTGTCAGCTCATTGTTAATACTTGAAGTCCGGAGCTTGTAGTATGCGGGAGCCAGCGAGCTCGATGCTCGAGCGCTGGCCCGCGACGACCTTTTGATTGCTGTTTGGCATACTCATAATTTTTTCAAACAAAATACACCACTTACTCCTTGTCTTCTTAAGCATCTGAACATTTATTTATTGATCCTAACGACCATAAAGTACGAGTGCGTGCTTGAATGCCATATTTGTACTTATCATATGGATGGCGTTGCATCAGTATAATCGCGTTTGTATGTCGGAGTCCTGAGCCCACTTAGGAAGCTGGCACAGTCGGACAGCCGGAGCCGCTCCGATCGCCTTTCGCGACTGACTTAGGGTTCACCCATATCTCCTTTCTCTCCGAAACCCCACACTTTTCCTTCTTCTACCGGTGCACACATCAACTATCCTTATCGCAAAAGAAAGTGCTGCGACACACATTCTTTTAGCTATATGATGTGACCATGAGACCTATTCTTAGTCGTCTAGTCCGGAGCTTTGTTGAATGGTCCGCCGATGGCCCTGGCATATATTCTCTTTTTTGTGTTTTAATATTTTTTTAAGGTAAAAAAATTTGTTACCAAAAGAAGTACTGAATTCCGCTCTGGTGGCTACCTATATCTTACAAACTAGTGCAGAAACCTTAGTTGGAGCCGGGGCCGGTGAGGGCCTGTTGGGTCCGGGCCGCGTTGCGACGGGCCTCGGTTGTCTGGTGTGTTCGTCGGGTGCCGGGCCGGGGCCGTTCGTAGCTGATGCCCATAGGAGTTCAAGATGCGCAGTCGTGATGTGCTCTGGCATAAAAATTTTTTTTTTTACGGATATACATTATACTTTTTCTTTAGATGTAAAAGGTGGTTTTGCCCGGTTAAGGCAGTTAAGTTTTGCCCTTCGGGGACATGGGCGCTGCTGTCATGACTTTTTCAAAAATATTTTGTCAGAAATCTTTAGTTCGGTGGAGTTCTTGCGAGTCCTGCTTGCATGCGCGGGGAGCAGGAGCATTGGTATAGCGAGTTTTGCTTTTGCCGTTCTGCCTCAGTTTGGTTCTTCTGGTACTACCTTCGTGTGTTCCTTTTGTCGAAGTACAATACCCTTTTTTTCTATTGGCTTGAATAATATTGGATAACTCCACAAGGAGAGGTGCCTCTCTAACTAATTCTGGTTCAGTACATGATGTGCTATTAACTTCTGGCATCTCGGTAGACTTGTGAGCTCGAGTTCGCTTGAGCTTCCCCCGGAGCCGGAGCGGAGCCGGAGCCTGGAGCCTTGGAGCCGGAGAGTCTGCAACTAAAGATATGTTATCTTTTCCTTTTGCGGTCCGAGTTCGGGTCGAGATCATATGACGTACCTAGTCTTATTTATATATAGGTTTGGGGTATCTTATCGTTTACTACATTTTTTATTATAGTTGTATATTATATCTTTTTTGCTATTATCTATTTTTATTTGAGTTTATGCCTTACTAATTAACTAGTCATTTTTGCCTTTTTATCGCTCTATATGTATTATTGTGTCCCGTATTTATTCATCATCCTGTAGTGTATAACTTCGTTACTATGTCCAGTGGTTCTATCATTATCTTATTTACTTATTGGTCTATATATATATATATATATATATATATATCTATATATATATACTTATATATATATTATTATATTATATATATATTATTTATTCACTATATCTTTTATTTCATTACCTGTGTTATTTTTATGAGGCTATCTTTCCTGAGGCCTTATTGTTTATTATCTATGATGAGGTAGTTAGTCATACTCATTCTGACGTTCACTCATGGTCATTCCATTTATAGTCACTTTAGTAATTTTTCACCTCTGTTTATTATTATACGCTTCATATTATGATATAGCTCTTTCTGTCATATATAGGCCTTTTACTTCACTTTTCTGTTATCTTGTTATTGATCCTCATTATTTTCTAATTTCATTATTTCCGTGTATTTAAATATATATATATAAAGTGAGCGTTACGAGGTAATATACTTATTGGGTGTCTCTAGCTTCCTATCTATGCTGACTTATTCTTATTAGTGCATCCGGTTTAAACCTTTCCTACTTTATTCTTATTCTTCCTATACCTATTATTTCCATCTCAGGGTCACCACCTCTAATACGCCTCTGACGTATGATTTGTGAGGTTATTGATTGTCATATGATCACCTCAATCGACCCCGCTCTGTACTACTAGTACCACTAGTCTCCTCTTCTTCTCCCTCACTACTATCTCATATTTATCCAAATATAGTAACATACTTTCACTATACCATAGGTACTATTTATTTAGGCTAGCTCACTTACCCGCCTGTGTGTGTGGCGTCTCTTGAGGTTTCTCAGGAGTGCTAGATCAAGCTGTGTTCTTCATATTACATATCTATCTATGAGTCCATTTTTTATCACTAACTCCTCTAACCCTATCTTCACTATCCACTATCACTACCGTATCTTCACGTTTTACATCCTTTAGTATTATACGTTTGAGCCTAGATCACTTCCGCTGGTCAGGGACTTCGTATGTGCTCGACACTAGTGTATGACCCCCACTTCTTCGCCGCCATATAGTCACGCTAAAATTACCAAACACCGAACGTAGTTTCACCAAGTACTTTGAGGCGCGCTTCTCCACACTAAACAGTGTATTTCCCGCCCCCGTGAGACTGCACCACCGCGAAAATGATCCGTTTCCGCGTTCTCCGATATTATTTATTCACTTTGCCACTGCCCTCACCATCGCTATTCGGTTCTGCTCCTCTGCCCTGGGTTTCCGCCTTCTCTTCCTCTCGGTGGGCTCCGTTACTTTAGCGTTGGTCTGACTTTCAAAAGTTTCGGTGTTTATGCTTGCACACATCTCAGGTCTACCGTGCGTGACACAACACCCACCTACCAACCTTCGAAAACTTTGAGCGATCTGGTGACAAAATAGCTTAGGCTTGTAATTGGGTGCCACTTCTCCTTTTTGAGCATGGTTATCTCTTTGCATGGCCAGATTGTATTCACTCTTCAGTTAAATCGTCGGCTGAGGTGTCTCTGTTCCTCGTATGTATAACTTCTTCCGCCATACTGCCATCCGTCAACTGGTTTCGGAGCCCACTCCCGCTTTGCTCTTTCGCGTCCGCCAAACTCACCATCGTGATTCGCCTCTTTTTGACTATTCCCATCTAGGCCAATGTTACAACACATCTCACATCTGCTCCGGCGCTACTAGTTAGTTCGTCTGTTATACGGAACTCTCGTGTCGTATCGCCTTCCGCAGTACTACCATCTACACTGTTATATTCAATTGTTTTAGCCTCGGCACAGTCGTCGTTATTATTTCGGGTGTAACTTGCATGTACGGTGGAGGTACTTTATTGTTTCTACCCACGTTCTCTTTTATCTATCCCGTGTCATTCGGATCTGCAATTGTATCCTTGGTGTACTCCGGCGTACTTGTCTAGTTGGCATATCGCATGGGCCTTGAAATTTTTATCCTAGTCCGGCATGGCTCCCCTTCCGTCCATCCTTTGTCGACTTCCAGGAGTGAACTGTGGAATCGGTGTATTGTTAGTGATAGCTTTTTTGCTCAGTAAACTACTTGCCGGGCCACAGTTTTCTCTTCGTCCTTGAGTCCTGCTGTTCCTGGCTTCCCCGTATGCGCCTTCGCCTATGAAAAAATGAATTAACTTGAGAACGCATGTGCACCTCTGGAGGAAGTACATGTAATTCTTTACGTGAACAGATTGATAGTCTAGTAGTCTGCTTGCGGATGGTGCCTCTTCCAGTCAGATGGTACCATTGTGATTGCAGTGCAGACCGTGTGCAGCAGTGCTTTCTACTCCTTATTGGTTTATTCCAGCATAACGACTGGGCTCTCGAGTGTTCGGCAGTGGCGCATCGTTGTTCCTCATTCCGATGTTACTCTGACACTTTGGCTCTTCCAGTAGCCAGTTTTAAGAGGAGTGTGTCTGTTCTTTCGGTACTCACATTCATCGGGCAACTTCCATGGGTACGTCGCCTTCGGCTCTTTTCTCTAGGTCTCGCTTTACTGCCTGGTCTGTCGTATAAGTGCCCGTACCCATCCGGTTGGGTCAACCCGTCTCTCCGATGACGAGATGTGAGTCCGATGCAAACCAATTCAACGATCAAGTCTTGGTTGGTTGGAGGCACTAATATTCTACCTGTTGAGCGTGGTAGATCGATGTATATATCTGTAACTGCCGTTGACTCTCTCCAATCCGTTATGTTGTGTTACGACACCCATTTTTTCTTCGTCTCCGCTCTATGCTCGAAAGCACGCCCGTATTTTCTCACACACATATCATACTCTACCTCTTCCTTCTGATCGGCTATTTCGTTGGCAGAGCGAGCCTTTTGTCTCGTGTTCTGGCCGTGCGAACCGGCCCTATCCATTTGTGTACCAAAGGAGCAATTGGGCCGTACTCTTCCGACTATGTTAATATACCCCTTTTGTACTCGCCACGGTTGCTCTACGGCAACCATCTTGACTTTCTCCGTTACGACCGAGCGCAACTTCGTATGATGAGCAGAAAAACCGTGGCCACTCTTAGCTGTCTTTTTCACTCACTAATTCGCCGGGTTCATGATAACATATTGTGATACGCGTTCCCTTGTGTTACCACTCGACTTTTGGGTGGTAGTTGACTTCCGCCTTATATATGCTCAAACTTAGTTTCCCTGGTCTGAGTGACGAGAAGAAAAAGCTTGGGATATTTGATGGCCCACAAATACGTGACACTCCTCCGTGATGCTGCTGCCTTTGCTACAACAATGTGTGTTAGAGGCAAATAGCGTGAATTTTTTTTTTTTCAAGATGTAGCAAAGAATTTTCTGGGGAACAGGAAACGCCGAGAAACCACTAACATTGTAAAGGAACTGCTAGACAGTTTTTATTCTCACATGGATGTTGAATGAGTATAAAGTTGCACTACTTACATTCTCACTCTAAGAAAATTTCCGGATAACCTAGGCGATGGTTAGTGATGAGCAGGGTGAATGCTTCCATCAAAATTCTAAAGTTCATCAGGAAGGAACGTTACCAAGGGCAAGTGGATATGGATTCAGTATTTGGACGGCCGATTCTTATTGTCTAGGATTCTCGCTTGATCTGGTCCGGAATATTCAGACGCTAATGCCCAGTAGATCATGTCCTTTACGAAGAGAGAAGTTATCTTCTGACCCATCCACGTTATAGGTTTATCGAGTTTATCATTATATCTATTCTATTATCATTTCCTTCTACTTTCACCACTTGTTTTTCTCGTTCATTGTCTGTTTTATTATTTTTCTTATCCTCTCTTTTATTTCATTGCTTTTGTAAGTCGGTAGATTACTATTGTTTTATACACCTCTTATTTCATATTCAAAGACATTTCCATACCTAGGTCTTCTTTCTTCCGCGTATTGTGTTGTTCTCTCCCTTCATAAATCTCAATCCACTACATGGTGACCTATTACTTTATTCTTATTTATATTTACTGGGAGCACCCTTAGGCTAGGGTGTTTCTTGCTTTCCTTCTGTAGGCCTATATAGGCTACAGTTATGTGCACTTATACTTATTTCTTTTTGGTCCTACGGTGACCTATATATTATATTTCACACTACTGTTCCTTATCCGTTATTACCTCTATATCCAGTTGACCTAGCTTGACCTATATTCTACCTTACCCTTATATCTACTTCAGGCTATTACGCTTAATTAATACCCTATATCGCGGTCGTTGGTTGTTCTTATCTCATACTATACTCATTTTTTCCCTATCACACCCCTGCATCATCTCCTACTTTTCACTTCCCATCACTCACATGCTTGCACTGCCGTTTCTACAATTTTGAGCATCAGTATTCTAGGTGACTCTTCTCTTCCACTCACATGCATTCCCTGCCTGTTTAATTTCCTCACGTAAACTCTCAATCAATTCTCTATCCCCTCCTCATTGTTCTGGCACCGCCCAGCCTACCTCTATACACCCACTATATACAGCGTCCCCCACTCTCATCTTGAATTTTAGTGATATATCCTCTGGTGTACCTTCGTGACACTACTCAGTCATATCATCCACCTAGTACACTCTCACCTTCCTTATATATATTTATCTTTTAATACAGTCCTACTACCGCCTTTGTTCATCTTAATATACGTTACCCTTCTACATTCGGTATACTTTATCTTATATCTCCAACATCAATTGTGATAGACCCCCCTCTTACTTATGCACCAAAAAGGTATACGAAGATGATCCATAGAATAACTTTCTGCTAGTACAAATCCTCTGTGTAAATACACCTCATTCACACACACTCACTCCGCTCGTTATTCACAATAATAGCACGCATTTAGGTGTATTCGCAAAAACCGATTACATTTCTGGAAAATCAGCACATCAATAATTCAAATCTTTGCTCAAAGCACTTTCCTGCCTTCAAGTAAATTTCTATAGTGTTGTGTTTTCTCTGATCTCTAGTGTTTATAACCTCAACACACGCTTTATTGGGAAAACACAAACACGTAACATGTTAAATCTGAGTTGTCGTCCTTCACTGTATACCGCAAACGCAGTCACAACCATATTTCATTAAAATGATCGGCCCTAACATGTAAAAATTGAAAAGTTCTCTCGTAGTTAAAAGATATTAAATTTAACACTTCATCTCTGCATACATAACACGTTCTCCTAAGCGCTAAGGTTAAAATGACAGAACATTAGCAGTTCTACATTTTCAGGGGATAACCTATTTCTTGTGGCTTCAATAATATTTCCTCACTTGTTTTCGTTCTGTATTTCAATCACTTCTTGGGCTGGCACTTCGTCATCAACTCGTCGTATTCCTTTGCACGGTTGGAGCTGAACGAGTTATTTTTATTGCTAGTTTTTTTCCATTATTTCCCATTCACACAACCCACCTTATCTTTCCTCTCCTCGTGGCTCTCTTTTTGTGTTTCCCACCTTTAATTTGGCTGCCCAAGGGAAGCTTCTCTGTCTGTTCACCTTTGCGCTCTAGCACTGCCACGTAGCCGGTCTGCTATAATTCTTTTCACTGTACTTCTTATTGTTCTTTATTCTTCTTTGTGACTGGTGCCGTTAGGATTCCGTGTGTAGGCCGGTTTTTTACTGTCTGTATCTGGTTACATTTTTTCATAATCCTTATTTCGTGTCGTCTATGACTAGATATTGCGCGTTTTCTCATTTTCTCTTTTTGTCACCTCACAACTTTTCATCTGTCTTTACCCTGTGGAGTTGGCACGACGCCCCTGTTTTGTTGCATTGTGATGCTTGGGGCCAATTCTTGTCTTTGTCTCTTTTTATTCAAGCCTATTACAGTAATAAATAGTCATATGTTTATGTTGGTTAACTCTTTTTTCTCGATGCTTTCACTTTCCCCCACTACGTAAATCATCGCCAGCAGAAGAGTCAGGAGCTAAATTTTCATGCATTTCTTTCCATGCCTAACGACCATATTTTTTACTGATGCATCTGATTCATGTTTATTCCTAAAAAAACGAGAAAATTAGCCGTTTGAACTTCGTTTCCTTAGTCTGGCTCCACCAGATATATGTTCTAGCTACATGCCATGTCATTATATTTGATATTTCATTCTGATTCTCATTAGAACTTGCTTAGAATTTCTGGTTTTGTTGTACCTATCTGATTTGCGTGAGAGGAGGTACTTCCTCATTCAAGAGTCGAGTGTATTGATCTTCTTCTTCCCGCGATTGCTCCTTGAGAGCTCTTGTGTTGTCGTTTAATTGCCTTTATTGTTTAAACATTAGCATTTTTTTATTGCGCTAATAGTATTGGAAGGGATCACTTGGGCGACTCTTACTTCAAGCTTGTTGGTGTTTTTTCTTTTTTTCTTTCATTCTTCCACTTTTGTTTTTTAATGCTTGCCTTTAGTGTGTTTTGCTCATATTTATGCAGTCTTTCTACTCGAGTGTATGGTGAGCATATTATTCTGACTGTAGTCCTAATCTCATGGGAAACATTGTTTATTTCATCTGCAATCCACTCTGACTTCCTTTCTTCAGATGTTTCTGCAGGCTAGTATCTATCGGAATTGGTATTGGCGCTTGATTACGCTTCTTTTCCTGCTCAGGATGTTCACATCTTTTTTTAAGTTCATCACATTCATAGGTAGTTTGTTCAGCATGTAGAAAACGTCTGAATTAAATTTATCCTCTTTGATTCTTTTTCACGCTGTCATTATTTCTGCTACTTAGAGTCATGGTTCTTTTTTAAAACGATCGGGTTTTTTTGTTCTTTTGCGTGCCGTTGCTGTAACCTGTGAAAATCGAGAGGTATCATTGCCTTCGGTAAGTACAAAAAAGATCGATTATCTTAGGACTACGGTTACATTATTTGTTCTATATTTAAATCGTGACATGGCATAGTGGGGTGCAATACCATGTCGAATAAATGTATCATGTAGGATTTTGTATTTCATGGCAATTTCGTTCCACTCTCCTTATTATTCCTGTTAGATCTTCCTAGGGTCGGGGGTTTTCTTTGGTCCATTATCCCCGTATCACTAAATGAATTCTATGTTTTTTTAGAATATTGCGTTTTGAAAATAATGTTCAAAGGCCCTTATGATGGTTTTTTTGGACAATTATTGACAAATGATTTGTCTTGTCATAATACTTTGGCTTACCATTTGGCTATTTACTTCTGTTATATTGTTTTGGTAAAATTAATTTGTTTCTATTTTTAAACTTTTAAACTTTATAAATGGAAATAAATACTTTGGATTAACGGTTTGCCGTCATTCTTATTTTTGTTTATCATATGCTTCATTTTGCGGATCGGTTCGTGTTCTCCGACTTATAGTGTGCGGTCCTTACTACAAGCCGAATATGGCCGGAATATCGGTGTGTTCGGTGTGGGTCCCATTTTTTACACGTCATCGAACTAGGCCTTGATATTCACCGAATACCTTTAGCGCGATTTTGGGATTAATTTTCGGGGCACATTTCTTTCTCTCTAAATATTTATAGTGAGGTATATTATATTAGTTTAGTCGTTTTATTATATACTAGTTTTTTATATATATTACCGGTGATAGTATATTTATCCCTTATGGTAGTTAGTATATGTATTTTAACTAGTATCATTATATTATATATATAGTTGTTTAATTATTTATTATGTTATGTTTATATTATTAGTTTTTTGTCTATATTGAGTTATCACGAGTATGGCTACTTATTTTATTTTAGGTTCAATTACTTTATTTATGGGTGTTTATTAGTCTAGTATGTGGTATTTGTGGGTGATTAGGTTTAGTAGATATCGGAGCTATAGGGGTGCGAGTTGTTTTGGAGATATGAATAGAGTTTTTGTACAGTTCTGTAAAGAAATAATTTCCTAAAAAAAGTTTTTTTTCGCTTGGTTCTTCTTGACCATTTTGTTCGTTTTTTGAAAAGCCATTTCTGACCAAAAAAAAACCTTAAATTAAGGAATGCAAGAGACGATAAAAATGTTTTTTTGATGCCCTCGGAAGGGAGTTTTTGGTAACCATTTAACCTTAAATGTGTGTTATTCATTGTTATATTTAACAGGTTGTTGTTGATCGCGTTTTCAGTTCATACTCAGTTTGTAATGTAGACGTGTGGTGTCACGATATGGGTGACTGTTACAATTCAATCAAATGTTTTAGATTTAAAGCTTTTTTCAATAGACTCCTGTAGATTGTCTTGATATTTTTTTTTTTCATATAACCTAGGGGTTAGTATTGAGACTGGAGATAATCTTGTTAGTTAGTGCGAGGTTGTGTAAACACGGATCGTTTCAATCTTAGTGTTTACACGTGCGTGTTTCTTCTTAAAGAATCGTGTGTTTTAGTGCCTAAGAATGGGCATTGAATATTTTATCTTTGAAAATTCTTTTTCTTCTTTTGTTCTATGAAATTTGACATTTTTGTGGAAGAAGTCAAAAATCCAAAATTCTTACACCTCCACCAAGAAAGTTAAAGAAAAGGGTTTATTTTGTTTTTTGATTTTTTTTAATTATAATATAAATAGTATGCATGTTATGTTTTATTCTTATGCGTGTTGTTCAAAGAACGACTCTTGTTTTCTTTTCAATTAGTGATTTATTATAATTTTTCTGGATTTTTTTTTATAGAGTGTCCATAAATTCAACAGAATGGGGCTTCAAATCCCCTGTTTTGCTTGTTTTCTTCGGCCCACTGTCGCTCCCTAAACGTCATTCTTCCTGGGGTGCTCCTTTGGGTTACCAATGGCAACCAAGCAAACGTCAACATGGGCCCAACAACATGCTTTGGGACGACAAATTGCAATAATAAGACGCAGAAACTAAATTTCACGTCGCTGCCAGGTTGCTCGAACTCACGACAACACGTCGCGTTGAGTCAATGTAATTAGGCTCTGAGGATCACTACGTTGGCCTCCGATCCCCCTCCCAAGTATAAATAAGGGCATCTCTCGGAAGTTTCTCAGTAATCTTCCCTGCTTCGAGGATATTCACACACTTGTTTGAAACTCGCATTCACTTTTTAAGATCTCACAAGAAAGGGTTTATTGTAACCCCCTTTTCTGGTGCCCGACCATGCGCATCTATCTGGGGTGCCTCTGTGGTTTATTCTAGGGAGCAACCGAGCCCCAATTAGTTCAAGGTAACGCAGACATGCGCCCACACCTGCTTGTTTTTGCGACAAATTGCAACACATAATGATTCGAAAACATTTTCACTTTGGCGCCCCAGGATCAAACCATCTGACATGCAGCGTCGGCCGTTAGACAATGTTACAGGAGCGCCTCTAAGCCACTAGTCTCATCGTCCTGCCCCAAAATAAGTCATCTTGGAATTTTCAAATCTCCCTGCTTTAAGATTAATCACCTGGGTGGGCCTTTTGAAAACCAATACTTATTAAATCCACAGAAGGGTGGTTGGGGGTAGAGAGGGTAAAAATCCCTTCTGAGCTACAAACGGCAATTTCTTCGAGGGGTGCTCACCATTTTTCTTTTTTTCCTGTTGTATATTCAGGAGCAACCTACCAATCAATTCAAGGAACCCCAGTAGAAGTGCATCGTAATATTATGGTTTCTGTTTTTGCTTCTTCGCAAATTAGCAATAATACTAGACGAAAAAAAAATTTTCACTCGTGCCTAGGACTCGAACCATCGACAACGCGTCACCGTTAGACAATGTTCAGGAGGCTCTACCACCTAGTTCCTGATCCGCCTCCCCCAAAAAAGAAGGAATCTCGGAAGTTTTCAAATCTACTGTTCGATATCACTGCTTTGAACTCCGCTACTTATTTAAATCTACGGAAGGGGTGGTTGGAAACCCTTCTGGGGCTTACACGGAATTCTTCAGGGGTGCTCATGGGTTACAGGAACAACCGACCAAAGTCAAGGAACGCCGACATGGCCACAAGGTACTTGTTGCCACAAATTTTCAATAAGAAGTAAACAATCTTCACTCCGCAGCCAGGAATCGAACATCGACAACAAGGTTCGGCCGTTGACACAATGTAACAGGAGCTCTACCAACTCCAGTCCTGATCCGCCTCCTCCAAAAAAAGGAAGGCATCTCGAAGTTTTCAAACCTCCTTCTTCGATATCACTGCTTTGAAACTCGAAACTTATTTAAACTCCCACAGCAGGGTGGTTGGAACCCCCTCTGGGGCTACACCGGCATTCTTCAGAGGGTGCTTCAATTGGGTTACAGCGAGCCAACTTACCAAAATTAACTTAACGCTACTAAAGGCCACTCAACATGCTTGTTTAACGACAAATTTGCAAATAATAATGACCGTATAAATACATTTTGCACTTGCGACCAGGACTCGAACCAATTCGAACAACAGCGTCACCTATAAGAACAATGTAATTCAGGATGCTCTAGTTATCACCATAGTCCCCGATCCGCCTCCCCAAAAAAAGAATCTCGGAAGTTTTCAAAATACTTCCTGCTTCGACATTCTTAGTGTTCCTTTGGACAACTCGTAATACTTATTTTAATCCATACAAGGGGTGGTGGTGGAAACCCTTCTGGGTTAGCACGGCATTCTTTCAATGGGGTGCTCATTTGGGTTACAGCACAGAACCGCCAAAGTCAGGAATGCCGGCAAATGCGCCACAAGAATTACTTGTTGCCACATAATTTTGCAAATAAGAAGACGAAAAAATTTTCACTTGTCGCGCCAGGACTCGAACCAATGACAACAGCGTCGCCGTTAGACAATGTCAGTAAGGCCTCTGCACTAGTCCGATCCGCCTCCCCTAAAAAAGAAGACATCGAAGTTTCCAAATCTCCTGCTTCGATATCACTGCTTTTGAAACTCGATACTTATTTAAATCCACATAAGGGTGGTTGGTAACCCCTGCTGGGGCTACACTTCATTCTTCAGGGGTGCTCATTGGTTACAGGAGCAACCTACCAAGGTCAAGGAACTCCAACAGGCGCACAACATGCTATTGTTCGACAAATTTGCATAATAGTAGACGGAAGAGAAAATTTCACTCGCGCACAGAACTCGAACTCATCCGACAACAGCGTCGCCGTTTTAGACATAGTGTGGGCAGTAGGTTGGCTCCTAATTCCACTAGTTTTCCGATCCGCCTCTTTCCAAAAATGAAAGGGCTCATCACGAAACAGTTTTTTCCAAGTCAACCAACTTCGACATCACTGCTTTGAAACTCTGTACTTATTTAAATCAATAGAAGGTTTCTTGGAACCTATATATATATATATATATATATATATATTTAGGTATTAATTATAGTATATATTATATTATATGATATTATATATATATATATATATATATATAGTATAATATATCATATATACTATATATATATATATTATATATATTATATACTCTTATATATATGCATATATATATTAATTACTTCTTGGGTATATTATATATATATATTATATATATTATGTAATTATATGAGAATAAAGTTTTTTTCTTGCCGTCTAAAAAATGAAAAAATTTTCCAAATGTTTATTTTTGTTTTTCTAGCATTTCAATTTTTTCCTTACATGAGATATAAAAAAAATTCAATTAAAAAAAACGAACAGATTTTTTCTTCTTCAAATTTTGGTACCAAGCTCAACATATAAACGTGTTAAACAAACTGCGTTTATATTAAAATGTTTGGTAGAAACGTAAAGGTGGTGTCAACCATGGTTTGACTATTCTCTGTTCAAAAATTTTGAAAGTACTTTTCGAGATTGTAAAAATTTTTCTTTTAAAAAACAAATTTTCAAAATAAGGTGTCTAAAATAAAATTTATTACCACACTAAATTGGAGTATTTTAGTGCAAAAACCAATTGAAATATCTTGAAAATTAAAGGAAATTTTTATGGCAGTTTTTGTGGGAATTCAAAAAAAAATTCCTCTCTTCACCCTAAAACTGTTCAAAAACAAACAGTTTTTTTTTGTTTGTTTTTTTTTTCATAAAATTTAAAGATTATCCATAGTTTTTGTTTCATCAAAGAAAGCATTTTACTTTTATCGGTGTTGGCAATAGTTTGGAGGTTTTGCTATGGACAGTCTCCCCTGTAATTAAGCCGAAGCTGAGATATATAGTGATAATATATATAGGTATATATATTATATATATATATATATATTATATAGGATATGTACTATATACTAATATATATATATATTATATATTAATAGTTACTTATATATATATATAGTATACGGCATTTTTATAATATATATAATATATTTTGAAGGAACTTATAAGGTTATATATATATATATAATTTTGGGGGCAGGGGTAGCTCTCCGATTTAATCAGATTACTCCTCATTGGCGTCATACATGGAGTTTTAGGATATTCTCAAGGCACTCCTGTGCCCTATTTTGTTCGTGGCCTCTTCTTTCCGCGCTCGATAATTCCACATTCTTTTTACACACCATAAAATACTACTACAGACCTTTACATTTTCCTTTAAAAAATAATCAAACATTTCACAACATGATTAGGCCCTCGGCGAAGTCAAGAGGGCGGCTTCCAAAAATAAACCGTCCACCCGCTACTCGGTGTTATTTTTTTTTTATTTGTTATTTTTTTATTTGTCATGGTGGAGGGGGGGCTGGTGTTTGTGGCCCCTCCCCCCCCATCCACCACTCAAGAGTGATGGCCTTAAAAGTGGAGGGTTGGTTGTTGGTCCAACGGAATTGCCGGCCTCTTCTAATGTATAATTTCTTTCTTCATAAATTTCTGAAACATTCGCGATGTTTACACTAATTTGGACTTGAACATCACCTCTCCTCCTCAAAACTTCATCCCATATTCAAAATAGAAACTCGGGTGTTTGATCGTTCTGACAGCAATCACTAGTCTGTTCCATCTTACGTTTTGTATGCTACATTTTTAGCCAAAGGCGGTTGTTGTGTCTATGTGCCACATGATGATGTTTGTTCTCTTAGTCCCTGATTTGGAGTCTTCCGATTATTCTATCTTACGATTCAAGAAATCCTATCAATCAACTACTAAATTCCTCTATTCTGTGTATATGTCTCCTAACTCAACTGATTATCCTAAATTCTTTGACTTCTTAAACTCCAAATTAGAACACATTCTCTCTTCTTCACCTTTCTCTGAAATCATTTTTCTTGGCTTTCCTCAAATTCTCAAGATACAGCTGGTGAAATTGCCTACCACTTTTCTATCCAGAATGACCTTGAGCAGTTGATGCAGACCCTTACTCGTATACCTGATCATTTTGGAGATGAGCCCAACATTCTAAACTATTTCCTAACCTCTAACCTTTCTCCTTATTCTGTTAAATTTTTTCTCCCTCTTGGTCCTTCGATCTCCTTCTTATCTCTGTATCCTATTATATCTCTTCAAGTCTTCCACAGGAAAGACCCTCTGATACAGTGAGTAAAGGCTTTTAGCACTTGAGTGCCACAAACTGGTCGGACATGCGGTCGAACTTCTTTGATTTCCCATGGAATGAATACCGCTTATGTGAGAGGGGTTCCTCGGAGTATGCAAAGCGCATTACCGTGATGATTCTCTCTGGCATGTAGGTTAACATTCTATATTCTTTCCCTTCAATTAAACTTAACAAAGCTTGGTTTAACTCTGCTTGTTCTCTTGTTATTCGTCACAGTGACGTGGTCTTCAGGAATTACAGTCATCTTCAAACCTCGGAAACTCATTCAGCTTATATTTCATCTCGAAATCGTTCGAAATCTATTCTTCGTAACACTGAAAATGCCTTTCTCCGTAGAAAATGCAATAATCTTTCTGGTTCCTCTTCACGAAGCTCTTTCTGGCATTTTTGTATGTCAACTTGAACTTTGATTCTTCCTCTTACCCCCTCCCCTTCCCCAGTATCTTCCGACGGCACAAACTGCCCTATGCCTTCTGCTGCAACTGAACTCATCGCTCCAATCTTTGCCTCTTATTCTATTTTTAAATGATTCAGGAAATATTTCTACTCCTCCACCCTACTCCAACTAATTTAGGCCTAATATTGTAATTTCTTTTAAAGATGTTATTTCTGCTCTCTCTCTCTCTCTCTCTCTCTCTAAGCCATTTGGTCCTATATAGGGTTGTTAATATATATAATATATATATATATATATATATTATATATATATCTATATATATATAATACTATATAATATATATTATATAATATATATTAACAGCTGTCACACGACTCACGGGCATAAAGGGGGAGCGCCTATTAAGGGGGGGGGGGTATTGCACACATCAGTTATTCATCAACTAAACGCAAAACTACGCAATGAGCAACAGACCAGGCTTTAAAGTGAGAGACGATTAAATTTCAGCAGAAACTACAGATGGAAGAGAATTCTCAGAAAGAAGGTGGCAGAAAGGAAGGAAGCAACGGCAAGTGACAGCTGGAGTTACCAATATCAATAAAAAAGTCATGGGCAAACACAGCCGACATCTGCTATGCAAGCGGTGTAGAGTTGGCCGTACTCGAGTGATAAGTTTCCTCGAGCACCTTGCCGCTGCGGTACCTATCAGAAAAGCGATAAACCAACATCGCGCCGCAAAGGTAGAGGGTCAAGAGAACTGGAACAGTGGCAGAACCAGTTTATAAGCTTTTGGCCTTTGACTCGACACTATCCAAAAGCCGGGTGAAACAGAACCCCCCAGATATGAGAACAGTACTCCATACAAGGGCGAATGAGGCGCTTGTATAGCTGGAAGCACTAAGAAAGAGAAAAAAGTCTCGCAGTCTAAACAGAACATCCAGTTTCTTTGAGGCCGCCCTAGCAACCGTGTTGATGTGAGGTTTTCAAGACATTTTTTTTGTTTATGTTAAGGCCAAAGGATGTTTATATTGTCACAGGAGAGACGAGAGAACCGTCGCAAGAGATAGGAAAGTTAGAATGTGTCTTAGGAGAGGAAGATTTGTAGAAGTTGGGTTTTTAAAAGAATTGAAATTTTCACAAGCTTGAGACGACCCCACCGGAAATTCTTATCCAGGTCAGCGAGAATAGAATTCAGAAAGATTAAGACGAGAGGCAATTCCTAGAAGTAAAATAGGGAGCAGAATTGAAATGAGTAAGAATGAAGGGGTCGAGTCATCGGCATACGAGTGTAGAGTTAGTGTGCAGGTGAGAAGACATCATTAATGAAAAAGTAGGAATAAAGTAGGAGATTAAAGAAAGAACCTGAGGGAACACCATATTTGAAGAAAAAGCAAGAAGTAGTCGCATCAACACAGCCATATTGACGATTTGGAAGAAAACTAGAACATAAGTAGAAAGAGCAGGGAAAACCCAAAGGAGGGGAGCTTTGGAGGCATGACGCGTGCCCATACCAGGTCAAATGTCCTTGGATTGGTCAAGCGCCACCAAACAAGTCTCCCCGTAGTTAACCATAAATCAGTTAGATAGGGAAGTATATCGCCAGTAGACTGCGAGGCCGCTCGAAGCCGTACTGAGATCGGAAAGAAGTGAATGAGATTCCTGATGATCTAAGAAATGAGAGTTGAGTTAGGGCTTCAAAGATCCTTAGATAGAATCAAGTGGAGCTATAGGCGATTGTTTAGAAGGATCAGAGCGGTTCTTTTTTTCGGAACAGGTTGGAAATGTGCGTGCTTCCAACACTTGAGGGAAAGTGTTAGTATTTAGACAGAGAATATAGTTGAACGTGGGGGGGGGTCCGCATATATATATATATATATATATATTATAATATATATATATATATACATATATATATATAATATATATATATATATATATATATATATATATATATATATATATATATATATATATATATTATATAATCATATATTACAACTAAATCGTTTTCTTTTTCTAACGTTTTCTGTAGTTCGATTCCAGGATTAACTTTAACATTTAAAATCAATCTAAATTCACAGATGCCGTCTCCGCCATCCGATATGGGCATGAACTGCCGCCATTTTTAATGGGTTAAAAGCATTATTTAATAGCGGTTATCTTACCTTTTTCGTTTTAATTTTTTATGTAATAATTTCTTTTATTTGACCAACTTTAGCAGAAAAATAAGAGAATTTTACGTAACATCACGAAAAATTTGCACAATATAGATCGTTTCTATAATGTAAACTCGTGCTGAGCACGAGTAGCCCGAGTGCAGGAAGTCGCCTTTCTGATATATATATTAATATATATATTATATATATATATATATTATATATATAATATATATAATATTATATATATATATATTATTATATATATATATATATATATATTAATATAATATATATATTTTATACATTATTTCTACTCTCTCTGAGCCTAATTAACACTTAAGAAGGCAATGGTCCTGATAGTATTTCACATGTAGTTCTCAAAAACTGCATTCATAAACTATTCCGTCTCTACCTTTCAATTTCGACAATCCTTTCCTGTTGCAAACTTGCGCTAATTTTTAGCCTGTGCGGATAAAAGGGCACCCCTAAACCTTCAACTATAGTACTTTCTCTCTAGCTTCTGTTTTTTAAGTTTGCGACTATCCTCAACAGGGGGATTTGAATATCTCAATTCTTCTAATCTTCTCTCTCTGATCGAGAATTTGGTTTTCGTAAAAAGCATTCTGCTGGTGATCTTTTCCGTTCTTTCCTGCTCTTGGTCCTCAGTCTTTCGGTATTTCTGTGAATCTTTCTCTGAGGAGGTTGAAATGTCGAAAGGCTCCGATAGAGTCTGGCACAGAGCTTTGATTTTTAAACTTCTCTCTTTGGGTGTCTATCCTTTTCTCTGATTTCTTTTCGGGTCGCTCTATATCAATAGTTGTAAACTGCATCATTCATCCTTTAAATCTATAATAAGTGGTGTTCCTCAAGGTTACGTCCTATTTTCAACTCTTTCTACTTTCATTAATGACCTTCAACTCTATTGCTTCTTCACCTATCCAATCTCATGCTGACGACTCCACCCTTTGAAACACGCCCATTTTAGCAGGAATTAGCTTCCTCTAGAAGGTCAACCTTGGAGCAACTAACCTTGGTCTTCTCTCGGAATTTTTAATTGGGGGCATATGAGAATAAGGTTGTTTTCATTGCCTCAAAAACTCAGTTACTTCATCTTCCTACTAGACACAATCTTTTACACAACTATAACATCTTCTTCTGAAACACACAACTCAAACCTTTGTATGTCCTTAATATTCTTGGTGCTTCTTTTTCTTGTGAACTTAATTAGAAGCATCACATTACTTCTTTTTATAAACAAGCTTCTAAGAGATTGGGTATTCTGAGACGCCTTTAAAAATTCACGGCCACAATAGTTCTCGTCTTATATTATGGGTGTCTAATTGCCCC